>JANHFR010007509.1:18144-30624 GCA_032468015.1 Mimophis mahfalensis | reverse complement strand
AAGTACCACCAGCTGCCTGCAATTAGTGCAGGTTTGAGTCCCACTAGGCTCAAGGTTGACTCAGCCTTCCATCCTTCCGAGATAGGTAAAATGAGGACCCAGATTGTTGGGGGCAATAAGTTGACTTTGTAAAAAATGCCGCTTGGGGGAGCAAAAGCCCTAATTAGCAGGCATATACATGGAATGGCTGTTGCTCAGCACAATGAGTTGTGCTCTTAGATTGTAAGCCACCCTAAGTCTTCGGAAAAGGGCAGAATATAAATGGAATTTTTTTAAAAAAATTTTTTTTTAAATCATCCTATTTTACAAAAGCCCAATACTCTTACACCAACTTTCAAAATAGAACAATAATATATAAATAACCTGTAGGTTTAAGTTTATAAATGAAATTCATTAGCCTGAAAAATATGAGCCTTATTTTATATATTTGATCCAAGCAAAGGTAACATATGGGAATGCCATAAATTATAGCATTTGTGGATAATTCACACTCGTACCTCTCTGCATCCTTGCCAATGTTAACTCAATGCATTCATATTTATTTTTTCAACATTTTAAATGTTTTCTCTTGCTTTTAATTAATTATAATCTGCCTAGAGTCACCTCTAGGTGAGATGGTCCACATATAAGTTTTATAAACAAACAAATAAATAATCCTAAATAACTGAAATGCTATTCAACTCACATTTCACCTCCCCATCAGTTGTGTTATAAGCATAATCCTGGCATTTTCTTCCATGGCAAGAACATGGGGCTGTTTACCCTGGGAGTAGGGTACTGAAAAACTATGGTTCCCCATCAGAATTATATGAACAGTGTACAGAGAAAAATTAGTATTGGTATGTTCTTAAAATAAACACTGTGGTATCTATTCTGAATACTATTTTGTAGAATTTCTGGCCAAAACATGAAACAATAACATCAGCAAAATTTAATCTATGGAAGCAAGAGAATTAAAAGTTATTCTTAAAAAAACCAACATATTTTCATATCCCAAAGGCAAGAGTGCCATTCTCTAGTGATCAAATGGGGAAACAATCCCTATCATCCTGAATTAGGCAAAAGCATGCATTTGCTGCACAGATTCATTGTGAGAATAGGTAATTAATAAATGAGAATTTATTAAGTGCCATATTGAAAACCAGAGGTAGAAGGGATGCTAACATTCATGTGATACTTTTATATGTGTATGATAGCATTTGACTCCCACAAAAATACTAACCATGCTGATGACGCTAATTAGTTTGGGTAATGAAATGTGTGCAAGAAAACAACCAATCTCAGAGAGCAGCAAGGACCTCTCATTTCAACCCTGAGCTACAAATATTCTCCCCTATTAATTAAAAATACTATCATAATACAAGTCATGTTAAAAGCTGTGGAATTTCAGACAAACCTAAATTTAACTGCTGGAATCCAGTTTACCTTAATCCATAATTCTGGAAGTAGAAGGATGAAATTCTTTCAGAAAGCAAAGGAATCCATTATAGGAGTTGTTTTTATGTTCATTATTTTGTCCATACAAAGGAAAGGAAATGCAAACCTAGTATTATTTAGGATTCTAGGAACTATAATCTATGCGTGCAACCCTCTTATAAATAAATACAGATACATGAGGTATATTTTCAAGTTCATTTGTAAAGTGGCAAAATGGAAGGCTTACATCCATAGCTCGCAGATGTACAGTGGCAGCTCTATATTCAGCATCAAGTCTGCTCTTGTGAAAAGTAGCTACTGTGTTCTCTAACATCAAACTTGTTTTGTCTTCATTAAGGGCCATACAACTCTGCAGAAAATAAATGCAAATGTTGTTTAGAAAAGTTTGCAAATGTTTCAAACTTTGGAAAGGTAGATATTCCGATTACATTACTCCACATCATATGAAATTTGATCCAATGTAATGTTATCTATATTAGGTATTCATGATTGTCTATTGTCTAGACTCTAGAACCTACCATATCACTGAAAAAAACTTTTTTTTTCTAAAATGAAATTGTTTGTCTCACTTAATGCTTCTTTAAAAGTAAAACTTCGCCCTCCCCATGAATGTATTCATCAAGCAAAATGTTTTCCTCCATAATCAATGACCCCCAAATCAAATAATGTTTTTCATTTCCTGAGCCCAGCCCATCATTACATTTGTCAAGGACAAGAATGCAAATAACAAAAAAAAAAAAAAAAGGAGCTCCAGAAAGGAAACTTCCAGAAAGAATATTCAGAGAGTTTTAAGGTGTTCGTTTTGGGGTCTTTGAGTCAGTGATTCCTGTTGACTGCCTGGACTAGTCCTGCAGTTTCTTCGCAAGGTCTTTTAAAAATGGTTTCTCATTCCCTCTTTCAAAGGGCTGACAGAGGGGGGCACTGGCCCAAGGCCACCCAACTGGCTTGTGCCTAAGACGGGACTAGAACTCAAGATCTCCCAATTTCTAGCCTGATGCCTTAACCACTAGTCCAAAGTGGCTCTCAGTTTATATGGACTATGTGTTAAAGCAGAAGTTATGTAATTCTCTGGCAATACTAGAAAGCTAAAGCCCTACTTTCTACTGAATTTGGACTAGAGTTAACTTTTGGACACACTTCTAAAGAATGAATTATATTTATCCAGAAACAGGAACATAAGAATTTCCTACAAATTTAGGAATCCTTCCTTCCTCTTTATAAATCATAAGAAACCATTTATATTTACCATGCTAATAGTGTACCATTCCTATGTTATCTTCATCTGTCATATCTGAACCCATCTTATTTCCCTTAACCCCCTTGCCTTTCTCTTTTTAGATATTAATAACTGATTATTCCTATCCATCCAACGAAACATGTTGCATTAGGAAAAGGAGAGTGCAGCTGAGGTTATAAAGTCTGCTGTTCATTAAAAAAATCAATAAACTTTTAAGATGTTTGAAAAAGAAGCAGGAGGGCTCATTCTCTCTACAAGAGTCTACACTGCATATTATAAGGGAGAGCCATAGATTATTTGTAGAGTACATGCTATGTGTGTTGAATTTCCAGCTTCTCCAGGCAAAGCTGCAAAAATTATAGCAATCAGGGAGAATGCCTGACAGAAAGCAGTGCCAATATTGGCTTAAATGGTTTCGCTCTTTCGATTATAAAATAATCGCCTCCAGAAGTTGTGGTGCTCCAACACTGGAAGTTTTTAAGAAGATATTGGGCAACAATTTGTCTGAAATGGTATAGGGCAAGGGTCTGCAAACTGTGGCTCTGGAGCCACATGCGGCTCTTTCGGTCCTCTGCTACGGCTCCCGGTCGGCTGATCCCACCACTGACTGGCCCCTGCCCTCCACTCCTCACCTGGCCTGAGAAAGTAAGGGTGATGGTGTGGGATGGAGACTCACTCCATATTCCAGAGCAGGAGGCAACTGGGTGGGAATAAGTGACGTGAGTTGGCCACACCCACTCAGTCATACCAGTTGTTCAATTATTGGCTCCCGGTGTTTTCTTCTGTGGGAACCGGGTCCAAATGGCTCTGAGGGTTTAAGTTTGCAGCCCCACGGTATAGGGTTTGTTGCCTGAGCAGGGGGTTGAACAGATTTCCCCAACTGTTTCAGCCTTGGAGACCGTCAGGGGAGAAGGATTAGGTGCGTGCAGCTCCATTTGTGTGAACAGTAGGTATGCATTCCTGCCACTCACGCAAATGGAGCGCACGCACGCACACACACACATTTCTGCAGTCCTATTCCAAAAAGGCTCAAGACCTGGTAGTCTGCCTGGGGGTTGGGACCCCTAGACTAGAAAACCTCCAAGGTTCCTTTCCAACTCTGTTATTCTGTTATTTTCTGTTCTACAATAATAGGGTTGGAAAGGAACCTTGAAGGCCTTGTAGTCCAACCTTCTGTCCATGGCAGGTGATACTATACCATTCCAGACAAATGGCTGTCCAGTCTCTTCTTGAAAATCTCCAGTGACTTCCAGAGCAGTGGTTCTCAACCTTCCTAATGCCACGACCCTTTTATACAGTTCCTCATGTTGTGGTGACCCCCATCCCTAAAATTATTTTCACATACACCTGTATTGGTATTGAAATATGTGTTTTCCAATGAACTTAGGTGACCCCTGTGAAAGGGTCATTTGACCCCCAAGGGGGTCCCGACCCACAGGTTGAGAACCACTGTTCCAGAGGAAAGCCATTATGAGGCAGCTTCCTACAGTTTTATCACAGCACTTGTGCTAGGATGAAATCAGTGTCAGGAACACCATAACGCTGTTTTATTTGCTGAAGATATTTAGTCTGACAGCTACTTAGATTTTGGCCAGGCAAAGTAATTCTCTCTCACCAATTTGCAAAACCACTCAAACATCATCTTGCAACATAGGGCAAATTACTTAACATCTGTGCTGTTGTAATACAAATACCAGAGTTCAGATCAACAGCAGGATTTATTAATTTGAACTGAGTTCACTTAATACTTATCATGTGGCAATTAACATGATGACACTGAATGTCCATCATTAATCAAAAGCATTTGTATTATTGAATGCCACTCAATGTAATACTTCTAAGGGGAAAGCAGTTAGTGACAGGAATTTAAGCTATGAAACACTATTAACAGTTAAACATTATCCAAATTCAATGCATCTGCCAACCACCACATAAAATAGCCAATTTTGTGAGAGAGGAATGAAAAAGGGTAATTCATAATTTAAATATTTTTATAATATACAATTGCATTAAGAGTATCTCTTCTTTTTCAGAAACTCTATTTACCTTTATTAGTCGCATAAAATCAATGACAAGTTTTACTTTCTGAGTGTTAAGTTTCTTAATTTTAGCATTTGCTTGCTCAGATTCTTCTTCAAAATTGATGCCATCTTGTTCCATCTGTCTTAAACTGTATTAAAAAGACTTATGTTTTGAGAATAATTATTATGCTCTCCATTCAGCATTACAAAAATACATTTCAGGAATATTTTGGAAAATTAAAAAACAAGATTGCTACTTTGAAAGTGGAAAATCACCATCACCATCATCAATATGCTGTAAAGGTATCCCTAAACTCTCAAAGTTTAGTTTAACACCATCTGCTAACTGTACATTAATCACACTAATTCTCAATAACGTCTTTAATATATTTATCCTATCATGTTTTCTAAGTGAAACAGGTTTAAACTAGCACAGGTTTCTCCGCCCAGACAACACAACAGTGCAAGACATCTTTGTCTCAGTTTTCTGAAACTGTATTTAGTTGAAAGTATACATAATGTTTAGACTCAGGATAATTATTACAGCAAAGGCATTCTAAAAAAATAAAATTGCACACTAGATTATCTACAAGGCTAATTACCCTGACAATTAAAATCTCAAGGGTCATTGCTATTCAGATAGTGTGTTGGTGGCGGCAGCAGCAGCAGCAGCAGCACCTAAACCGGATCCTGGATTTGCAACAAAGCAATTACAAACTGCAGGATAGGGCATTTGCAACCAGTCCCCAAAAACTACAAGGAGTCCTCTTGTTGGCGTGGACTGGCTGCAAATTCCATGTTGCAAATACTCCATGTCTAAATCCTGCTGGGATTTTGAGACAGGCCTTTTTCAGCCAGGCTGTTTCAGAGCGAAAGGGCTGCCTGTTTGGATGTTGGCCCTGTGCAGGACAGAGTCCCTTTGGCAGCTCTTTGAGATATGATGCCTCATTCAACAACCAACATTTTCAATTTCAACTGTGGTTGTAAGTCAAGGACTATTTGTAAATATTGTATGGGGAAGGTTGGGTGAAGAGAGAAAGACTTTAAGCAAAAATAACAGCCACAAGGTGAATGCTGCTGAAAGGAAGAAACAATCAAATGATTTAAGATAATAAAAAAAATTAAAGGGAAAACAATTATGTAAGTATAACCTAAATTAGTAATATTTGTATTTCAGTTTTAACAGTCTTCTTCTAAGATTTTGTTTTCCAACAAAGGAAACAGAACTACTGTTCTATCTATTCATTATCATAAAATTGTGGCAGTCACCTCTTTTCCTGGAAGGTATATTACACAGGATAAGAACTAGATGTTTTGCTTTTGCTTTCTAAACTTTATTTTTCTATGTAGATTTTAAAGTAATCTCTCTCTATATAAAATCGTGTGTGTGTGTGTGTGTGTTCCAACATAGCTCTGGAATGGCTCAACCAATTTAAGCCAAACTTGCTACACAGATGACTTACCCTCTGGGAACAAACACAGTGGGGGTAAGACACTCCTAACACCTGTCAGGGGGGTCTATGTCCCTTAAAAATAGTGCCGATGGCTTCACAGTACTCTACAAGGGGGCTCGCTCTGACTTGCAACCTTGTGGGAGAGCCTGACGCCCATAGAGCTACTACACTGAGAGGCTCCCTCTGACTTCAACACTGCTTGAGAGATCAGCGTCAGGTCCATAGAGCTACTACATCTAGACTAGGCCTGACTACAGATAAATACCCGGGCAAAGCCAGATTATCAGCTAGTTTTATATAATATTTAAAATCCATACCTATCAGATTTCATACTAATTTTTGATTCTAATTGCTTCCTTTTATTTTTTCGTTCCAAGAGTTCCTTTTTCTGTTGACGGAGTTGGTTGTCTTTGCATTCCAGGCGTTTCTGCTTCTCAGAGAATAATGCCATTTGAGAATCCAATGAATGCAACTGCTTGTTAATTTCCTGTAATAAGTAGCATAGAAGAAAAATCCCATTTTACTGTGCAATCTTACTAAGGATGTTTGCTCTGATTACTTCTATAGCAGTGCATTTTCTGAAACTCTGCTCAGAAAAGTTGTAGAATCTGTCCACATATGAAAAGATTAAACATTTGCCATTAGGAAGAGAATTAACTAATACTAATATTAAATAGTAAAACTATTATTTTTTTTTTTTAAAAAAAATGCTCCATAACAGACAGAAAAAGACAGAAAAACTGCTAAGGAGAAAGACATCTTAGAATGAAAAGCACCCAAAACTTCAAATAAAAATGGAATCTTACTTTCTTGAAGCAATACAGAAATTAACTTACATTTTTTTTATCTTCTAACTGTCTTCTTTTATCTGCATCCACTGTAACAGTAAGATACTGTGCTGGCTTCAGTGATATGTTAGTGGAAACAGACTGATTTGTGTAACGGGATATTTTTACTGAGTACTTTTCTTCTGCTGTGTAGATTTGCCTAAGTTTTGTTTCCTTTATTACCTATACATGAAACAAGTAAAAAAATGAATACAACAGGAAGTAGAGAAGTTATCTACAGCTCCAGGAAGTCTAGCTGCTGCCAGCTAAGGAACTTCCTGGCGAGCTGAAAGGAGGTGGATTGTGTATCTTTCTTGTTACTCTCTTAATGTTTGGTTAATAAAATCTCTTTTGGCATTTCATCATGCTTCACTATTCTTTTTGTCTCTCAGCTGGCAATAGAGGTGTTCAGGAATATCTCTCACCCTTTCAATCATATTCCTAGTCTTCTCTGTTCCTACAGGAACCTCATAAATATGATACTGAGAACACAGATAATTCATCACAGGGAGGGGAGCATCGAATAACTCCCTTAAGTAGGAGAAAAATCCGTAGCGGCTGGAAAAAAAGGAAGAGAAACAGGTAGACAGCTTTTCTGTTTGTTTGTTTGTTTTTTTAAATCCCATTTATATGCCGCCCTTCTCCGGAGACTCAGGGCGGCTTACAGTCTGTTTAAGCACAACTCAATGTGCTTAGCATTGAGTTGTGTTACACAATGTGTGTATTAATAGTAACACAATGTGTTACTATTAATACACATATTCCCCGAGCAATGAAGAAGAAATGCAAATGTGTGAACAGGAAGGATCTTACATTTACTAAAATAAAAAGTGTATGCAGTACAAAAACCAAATTGTGCAAATTTTTTTCAGGTTATAATTGTAGCATAGCCAACTGTGTTGATTTTTCTAATCAAATAAGTTGATTTTATTTAAAGTCAGAAACTATGTTATGATGTAAAAAAACATTCTTGAATTTCAAAAGAAGACAACAATAGAAAAGTAGGCATACACCATTCTTGGAGTACTTATAGACAAGTGAAGAGAGCCAGTTGTGTGACTTTGGGCCAGTCACTCACTCTCAGTCCAACCCACCTCACTGGATTGCTGTTGTGGGGAAAACAGAAGGGGGAAGGTGTGTTGGATATGTCCAACATCTTATGTTATTTGTAAAAATAAGGTGTTATGTTT
Source organism: Mimophis mahfalensis (assembly GCA_032468015.1). Taxonomy (NCBI): domain Eukaryota; kingdom Metazoa; phylum Chordata; class Lepidosauria; order Squamata; genus Mimophis; species Mimophis mahfalensis. The sequence goes on along the minus strand of JANHFR010007509.1, from coordinate 22,458 downwards.
CTTGCAAAAAACAAAATAAAATGGGATACAAACAAATAAGCAAGTAGAAACAAAAAACTATAAAAGATAAAACCACCAAATCCATTACTGTATATTACTTTTATATAGTAGCTCACGTTAATTTATATACATCTGATTTTAACATAGGGCTGTAATACTTACTACAATTCTTCAATTGGTTTTGAGGGTCTTTTTTCAGCAAATGATTCACTAGGTGCACATACAGCATTCACTCTTAGTTTGCAATTATCCCGCATCTACAATAGGTTCCACCAATAAAGAAAATGTGAATTCATTTCTCTTAAAATAATAAATTTGATTATTATTAGAGTGTATGATAACATTCCCTTCTGAATCTAACTAAGGATATTCTTTCTGCATTGCCACTGTATACAGGCAATCCTTGATTACCACTTGCTTTGTTTAGCAACTATTTGAAGTTGTATTGGTGTAAAAACAACAAGCTTTGTAACCGATCTTCACATTTGCGACAGTTGCAGCATCCTCCTAGGCACAATTTCTGCATACTTGACCTCTGGCAAGCAGAGTTAATAAAAATTGTTGACGTAAACAATCAGACATGCAATGTCTTGCTTAATGATGATGGGGATTCACTTAACAACGAAAACAGCAGTGAGGTCATAAGCCCATCACGGTCACAAGATATTTAATATAGCGATCATGGCACTTAGTGACACAGTTGCTGGTACCCATTGCGGTTGTTAAGTAAAGACTACCTGTATAAGATAATTAAATTGCTAAATTCTATGTATATTTTTTTCTTTCTTTTCAAAAGCTAAGATTATTAACCAAAAATTGCTCACAAGTATTTGAGAACTACTATTTCGTATCAGAAAGAGCACTTTTATGTCTATTAAGGAGAGAGTTCTATTAAGATTGGAGACCTGCCTTAGAACAGTATTCATAAAATGGCTTGCAATTTGAACAAAAGCCAGCAATGATTAAATATCCATTTAAAAATCTATGGCAATTTTACAATTAAGCACATGATGTAGGAAACAGGTTCTACTTTATTCTATGTTAAATGAATCATGCCAAGAAATGCATCCAATTCTGATTGCAAACATTGTAGAGGTGTAAAGGAATGGAATAGGTTACTCCTCAGTAGACTCCATTAATGTGTGTTGACAGTACTGAAAATAAGCTATATCTTGCACTGAGCAAGAGTTTATTATCAGAACAAAGTTGGTGAATGGCTTCTTTTATATTGCTGCACTACAAGTATCTCTCATTACTGATCACCCAGCTGGTGATCCTTGTAATGTCTATCTTATGTCCTCTGAATGATTTATCGGCCACTCAAAGCATGATTATTATTCTAAACAAGAAATTGGTATGTTCTATCAAGTTAAGAGTGAGGAAATTCTCACCACCACCACCCGCTCCAATCTTAGTGCTATTATAATGCCACTAATGACATACAGCGCTAGGTGCCAAGAGCCTACTTCTTAAGTCTCCTATACCATCAGTTTCCAATCATGTGAAGAAATCTTTACCTCTTTTAAAAACATTTCCATATCTTCCTTCATTTCAAACACAAAGGCCCTCATGTCATTAGCAGAAATGTGATTTTCTACATATTTAGCGTGTTTATTATCTTTCATATTTATCTGTATATAAAGAAGAAACTACAGTTACAAAAAGAATTGCATTTAAAAAAATACAAAATCCCCGATTGTTAAAATAATGTACACCGAAAATTCCTTTAACGTAATATGCTGCTATAGAACAATCATTCATTTCTGTAAAAGGCTACATGCATATCAATACAGCTTTGACTGTACAGAGCCAAAAGTCAATTTGAAAAAACAATGCAATCTCTTCTCCCCAAAAATTTATACTGAACTGTACTCATCAAGGAAAATTGTTAAACTTCATTAAATTAACAAAATACATAAAATTCATGCAGCCATGAATGCAATGAATCCGACCCTCTCTGAAGCACTCAACAGGTTACAATTTGTGAACACATTATTATTACCTTCATGTAATAAGCATGATACCAGTAGAACCTCAAAATTAAATAATCAAAAATGTTAATGTATCACGATTCTGACATTTTTTAGAATGCTCTTTATAACATAGGCATATAATTGTACTTAAGTTTCATGCGAGAAATTATATCCACATAACTTAAGAAATCAAAATACACATATCCCAGTTGATAATAAAATAATGAATTATTTAGAAAAGGTTTTTAAAATAAGATTATAACGAAAATAATGATAAAATTTTAGTAATAACACTGAAGTGGGTCAGCTTACTGAAAGTAACAGAGGGTCACAGACGCTTCGTTTAAATCGGTGTCTATTCTTTCTTAGCCACAAAAGAGCATTGTATGTATCCTGGAACCTCCCTTTCAGCTTCTCTTCCTTTATATTCATCAGATTTTCAAATTGAGCAATGCAATCTTCTGTATCTGTAATTTTAATATCACTGAAATATTTACTGTAACATATGATTACAAATATAGCCTCCACTCCCATTTTACTAACTGTGAATGCATACTTCACTGGATACTTTTCTGCTCATCTAACAGAGGTTAATGTTTGTAAAAACAATGGAGATTTATGAACTATTCCTATGAGATCATCCAACAAGAGTTGCTGAATTTTCATCAGAAAACAAATAATAACTGCTATTCAAAAGCTGTTTTAAGAATCTAGCTCTCATAGCAATAGGACCCTTTTCCTCAACACCAATCATTCTGTTAGTATAAATTGTAACTAGAGAATAAGACAAAATCCAAAAATGGTTTTTACATGCTTATATAAACCTCATTCCCCAAAGTTATTCCCCAACATCTAGCAAGTCTTAGAATTTCTAAGAATATTCCATAAAGAAGTATAATGTGAAAAATTAAATGTTAAACCTCTTCAGACAGAAATGCTTGATTGATGCCAGGATGCAAAGTTTAGCAAATAAACTGCTTGGATCCTGCCATAGAAAAGGTAAGAAAAGAGAAACTTCACATCTTCCCTCTGGACAGAGTAGGTAAGTTGTCAGTTATCAATATATGTTTATTTGTTTGGAAGTCAGGTTCTGTGAATGGCAAAAATATACTTTAGCACCTTTACCTTTTCTTTCTTTTAGCAAGTTCTCCCTTTCCCTACGGAGATCATTTAATTCACCATCAATATTTGCCTTCTCTTCCTCCAATTGTCTAAAGCTGGCATTAAGAGAATTCATTAAAGGCTGAATGTTCTCAGGATTCTCTGTGTTTTCAAGCTCTCTGGTCCAGTCTTCTATCATCTTACGAGTATTTTGTATTCTCTTCTGCCGATCCATTTCTGCCTCTTGTTTCTTCCTTAACGCTAGTTTAATATCTTCAATCTAAAAAATGCAAAGACATATTTTCCAGAAATGCCAATAAAAAGTAAGTTTTCATTATAATATCTCAAAGAAAAATGGCAAAAGTCTTGTTGTTTTAATTACAGTACTCTTGCTACCACAATGAAAGTTGTTCTGTTACACAATTTCAAAAATGGGTGATCCCAAACAGAAGCAAACGAAACAGGCTGGCATACATGACTATGGGAAACGATATAGCCAAATATTCAAAGGAAGCATCTGTGTTATATAATTCCAAGGCACTCACCTCTTATCTGAAATGTATTATTTTTTTAAAAAAAAAGTCAACATACTCTAGAATAGATACTGTGTATGGAATAAAGTGGTCGTTAAAAATCACCTAAGTCAGAGATTCTCAAATTGTGAACTGTGGTCATTGAAGGGAAACAACTCAAAAACAACTGGAGGTCCAAATGTAAACATTTTTTTGGCCAATCAGCTTAAACTGGAAAAGGAGCAGCACTGTCAAAACCTGTTCCAACTTTGCTAGGGTGCAGTCACAGTGGACTTGGTCTAGGGCACAGGTGTCAAACCTGTGGTGTCACGTTGCTGTCACGTGATGTTTTGCAACATTTTTTCCTTCACAAAGCTGGGGGGGTGTGGCCTGCACATGACGCATCTGACCCATGGGCCACCAGTTTGACATCCCTGGTCTAGGAAATCAAGAAATCCTGAGTGCTGTACAGAATCTGCCTGCACCAGTCCACAGTAAGCTTGCCAAGACAAGGGAGAATAAAGACTAGAGTGAGTTGACGGAATTAGAAAGCACTTTGCCTGGGTGATATACATAAACTCATTTTAGGAGGGCATTGTATTACACTTTTTAAGATCCCTAAAGTAATCGTAAAAGTAAAATATGTAGTGATTTGTTGTTGTCAGTTGCGAAGTCGTGTCCGACCCATTGCGACCCCATGCACAATGTTCCTCCAGGCCTTCCTGTCC
>JANHFR010007508.1:21890-33051 GCA_032468015.1 Mimophis mahfalensis | reverse complement strand
GCACGGCATAGCTCATAACTTCATTGCGCCACGCAAGCCCCTTTGCCGCGACAAGGCAGCGATCCATAAAGGGGCATCTAAGGAATACATACATGTATTCCATCTAAGGAATACATCACTGCTATTCAAGATCAAAATCCAGTAACCTCAAAATATCTTCTCTGATATAACATTAGACCAGCTCACCAAGCAGAATACTCTGGAACAATAAACATGTTTATATGGTGAGTGAAGGATTCATTTTCATTCACCTATCCAGCAAAAATCAAAGAATGTAAGTAAGATCACTGCCACCGGGAGCACTGTGCAAAGGAACCACTTCATGTTTCATCAAAGTTTAATTACATCAGGTGAGCTAAAACCATATATTCAATGTAAGTGCAAAAGGATAGTTGAAGATGTTTTTATGATAGTTCCCCAGATTCATCTTCCACAGAAGTTGCTAGAGGACTGAGTCTAATTGTGTGAATTCACTTGGCACTCATGTTATCTCAGGAACATTTGCAATTGTCTGGCAACCATGCCTCAAGCAGTGGGGAACCCAGTCTACCATCTGCAAAAATTGGGAAGCCATATTAGCACATTTGTGTCTTCAAAGACAGCAGTGAGCAACCGAACATCTAAAGCTGCATGCATCTTCCAACAAAGGGTAGGCTCTAAACTTTTGGGTCCAATCTTTTGGTTCTGGCAGGAGGACTTAAAGTAAAACCCGTAATAAGTTCCAGAACACAGCTGATATTGTGAGAACAAGGAAAGTCTGAAGTTGATTTTTAATAGCTGCCAAGAGTTTGTGTGCTTTACTGGAAGAAATTGGGGTCTATATATCAGGTCTAAATACTTCGCATTTAGCTCTGTAATGATTCCCATGACCAAGTTTTATGTCAGTATCCTAGCTTAAACATCCTCCTTCCACTGGCAATCTCTGTGGCTCAGAGCATTAGAATTGAGGGATGGGCTGCAAACCCCCTGGTTGAAGCCGAAATGCCTATTGATGGAAGTTCTACCGGCCAGGGGGATATTTGTCTGATATTCGTTCTCTCAAAATGAAGTGAGAGAAGTCAGCAAGCCCAGACTAGACATTTTCATGCCAACCCATTATTAACAATGGGGATGAATTTGTACACAATGCCAAGACAAAGACAAACAAACTACCGCATGGCTTAATGTTATGTGTGATACAGGCAGGAGTTTTCTCGCCATTCTGCATACTGAATCCTTCCTGGCTCTTCTTCATCCCAGCCATCTGCTTCTCTGAGTCAGCCTCTCTCTTTTCTACCAGAGCATCAATCCAGAGATGCTATCAGGCCCGCTGCTCTTTTCCCCAGGAGAGCTTGAGGCACAGACTTTGTTTTTCGAATTACCCTGTGTTTTTGTTCCACCAGCAAACAGCCACTGGAGTTAAGAGGCTTATTTACCATCTTGGCATCTATTTACCTAAGCTTCACTAGCTTATTTAGGGTACTGTGTCTACAAATAGAGCTGGATTTACTCATCCCCAGCAGGTGTGCTCTACTTCAGTAGGCCAATCTAATGAACAATTAGGCACTCTGCGGTGATAATGCTAGGCAGAGACACGAAGCCCTAGCACAGCCCTGGGAGGTAGCTAACATCATGTATTTATCCCACACCCACTAGTGTTTTCAGTACCATGGTAGTGTGGGAGGCTATAGAAATGCCTAACCACAACATACTGCTCCTTTACTATTGGAATAATTGCTCTGCCTCCTATCAGGTCTGGAGAAGAGACACTTTACATGGTTGGCTTAGCTTTGAATGGCAATGTTCAGTGAATCTACTCACTGAGGTCTATAAACCATGATTTACATCTGAAGGTGTGACAATGTAGCTAACTTTAGTTTATATCATAAACATATTTAACAAACCATGAAAAACTTTTATAAAAAGATAGTCAGATTCCAGGTTCCTCATTATTTATTTACTTGCTTGTATTCTGCCTTTATTATTCTTACCAATCAATTAAAGGAGGTCAACATATCCTATACCTAAGGGTTTGGGTGAAGGAGTGGGTGGGGTAGGACCTTTTGAGCAGTGGTGGCAGCCTATCAATGGCTGCCTTGCTGCCTGCTATGCTCTCAGCCTGCAGATCTGCCAGCCAATAGATTCTGGCCTTTTAGAGGGAAAAAAATTACCAACCCCCAACTTATATACTGCTTCATAGTGCTTTACAGACCTTCTCTTTGCAGTTTACAGAGTCAACATATCTCCGCCAACAATCTGAGTTCGCATTTCACCCACATTGGAAGGACGGAAGGCTGAGTCAACTTTCAGCCATTGAGAATCAAACTGCCAAACTGCTGGCAGCCAGCAATATCTTGCAGTACTGGACTCTAACCACTGTGCCACCATGCAGTGATGTTCTCTCCATAAGCATAAGTAAGCCAGCCCCTTTCTAGGACTATGCTTACTAGAAATTATATTAGACAACTTGTCTCCTTTTCCACAGAAAAAATCAGGGAGAGTCTACAGGCACAGAGCAAGATCCCCAGGGCTGACATTCAACTCCACCACCTCAATGGTAGAGTTGGTGAAGCTTGATGCTTAAGAGTGCCTTAAAATTTCCCTGTCAATTTTCCACATTCAAAAACTGCCCTCCCCCAGAAAGGTGCTATGTGGCTTAATCCACATAAGAGGAGCTATGAAAACCACGAGGCACTTATGAGCCTTTGGGCCACATTTTTTAAGCAGAAACATTGTTCCAGAGATCTGGCCATATATTCATTAGAATGTAGCTTAGAAATGCTCATGCTTTGATTTGAACCCCTTCTCCATTCCTAAAGCGAGGCAGTTGTCCATTTCTGTCATGACACAGCCACTGGGGCCTAAGCTTTGAGCATGACAACTTTAATTCCCAGGCTTCAGACAGCAGCCATCAACCTGGAGGCTGTGAATAGCGATCCACCCCTGCTTCATTCTTCGATTACAGTCCATTTAGAGCTTTGCTCTGAACCTTGACTTCAGAGAAGCTAATGGAAGGATTTGTGGGCTGCCCTGCCTGGGAGGTAATTGGCAGTTGCTGCTCTAAAGCTTCTAGTTTTAGTAGCAAATGAGCAACATACAGTAAATATCGGTATTTTTAAAGCAATAATAATGAGAAATTAAAGCCTGCACCACAGGAGTGAAGAATTTACAAGTTGGGAAAGACAGAATCCTAGTAAGGTTGGCATTTGATAGCAGCGGGCTTCTGACTCCTGCTGATAACTCTGCAATATATTTAAATGAAAAAAGTTCTGAGCGTACGTACGTTACCCGCTCAATATGAATCAGCTTTCTGTATAATAGGTGGATTGCCTGGGCAACCCAGAAATAGCCATGAAACCAGCATGCCAAATCTGCATGGCTGCACAAGCATTCTGCCTTCGAACAGAGGCAAGAAGCATTTAATGCTAAATGTGAAAAAAAGTTATCTTAATATATATTCAACTACAGGTCTTGTTGCAAGCCAAAGTCTTGGTGACTGAGATCCTGGGAACCTAGTGTTCCAACATTAGAGGCACAAAAGGTACTGAAGAATAAGGGTGATACAAGTCAGGTACTTCCTGACTTAGAAAACACAAGGAGGCATTTTCATTGACATAAAGCCATTGGGGAATAAAAGTAGCTATTGTTTACTCCAGGAATTATTTCTGCCAGATAACCCAGCACAGTCAAAAGAGAACATCTCAGGTAAATCTAACATAGAGTAAAAGCCAGATAAATATATATCCTCCTTCTAAAGACAGTCTGTAAACCTGGCCGAGGACTGGCTGTTGTACAGAGTGTGAATTGTGTGTCCCCAGCCAACTGGCTCCTTGACTCTTTATTTCTTTACCACCTGCCCATTGTCGCTTTTTTTTTTTCCCCCTTTGGGCACCATGTCTCTCAACTAGATCCTTCATGTTCTTCTCTTCCACCTGGCTTTTAAGGACCATGTTTAAACAAAACAAAACATAGCTAATCCTTTCACAAAGAATTTCCTGTTTCCCCTGTGCTTTCTCGTAAGCCTGTCTAGTTGTCCCTTTCTCAATGGGCTATGTTCCCTTTATTTATTCATACCCCCTGCCTATTCAGCCTACGCTACCCCAAAATTTTCATATCTATTACCAGTTTCGATATCTAAATTAAATATTAAATCAAGTATTAAAATTTGGGTACAACCCAGAAGCCCAGCCATTGCCTCAGCACTTCAAGGGAGGAATTTATATTTCATATTGTACACTTAAGTTCTTGACTGAACTCAGCAATTCTTAAAACAATCCTGTAAGGTAGAAGTTGGGAGCCCCAGGAGCATCCACATCTCTGACTGTACAAAGAGAAGAGGTTGCCAGACTTCGCTTCACATACATTTCAGAGGCAGACATGTTGCCACTGCTTATGCCATATACCTAAGGTGACCAGACTTCGCTGGGATGCCGGCAGGATGGGGAGAGGGGGGGGGAGAAGGAAGGAATGAACGGCGACGCCCGGGGAGCTGGGCGGAGCGGCCCACTGCGGCACACAGCAGCTGCCCTGAGCTGGGTGGAGCGGCCGCCCTGAGTTGGGTGGGGCGGACCACCACGGCGCGCAGCGGCCGCCCTGAGCTGGGCGGCGCAGCACGCAGTGGCCGCACGACGGTGGCAGCGGCAGCATGGGGGCGGGACATTTTAAAAAGGAGGCGGGACGCATCACAAATTAGTAAAAAACGTGACCGCCCCACCAAAAGCGGGACATCTGGTCACCTTACATATACCGAAATGACTAAATCTCAATGAACAGCCCAAGAGTTGCATTTAAAGGGAAGGCCAGGCCATTTTTTCTCAAGCTTTGCATTCTTCTTGTATACCATCTAAGTATGTATATACAGCATATTGGTGAAACCACCCTCTGGCTAGAAAAAATAAGTCTAATTTCCCATTTAATATCTTCATTAAAGAATCCAGTATAGAAGACTCATAAATAAGAGGTAGGAGCAATAACAAATAAGACAGGAATGAAGATTTTGATAACTAAATCTAACCAGAAGTCTGTGTTTTGTGATGATATTTACAAAGAGATTCCTGAGGATTTCAGAGCAGCCTGTACTCATCTTCAGTGGTTTGAAGGCAAAGTTAAATTCACTAAAATTTGACTTTTAGTAAGGATAGGAGCAGAACTGAAGAAGGTAATTTCAGGCTGTCCATTAACAGCTTAAATGAGCTAATCAAGCATTTCCCTGGAGTTTCCCACCTTATTTGTTTGGAATGGTGTCAAACTATAGGAAAATTAGCCTAGAATGGAGATTCAGCTAAGTTTCCTTCTGAGCATACTCTTGGTTTAGCCGTACAGTCTCAGGGATGGGAAATTTGGATTTGTCACAACCTCACAGCAGGCAGAGCTACTTAGCCACTTACAGTAGATATCAAACAGAGAGCTTGAGTAGAAGACTCTGAATTGTTGATAGGCTTAAAGTAACCATGCAGTCAATTTATTGGCTCTGTGGCTAATATAGCTTCCATTTTTCATAACCCACAAGAGTTCAAGAAACTCACAATATGAAGGGTATCCTTAAATAGCAAATTAAGGCTGAAACTATCTCCCATCTTTTCCTTAGATTCCTTTCAAAAAGGGTCTGTCCTTGCAAGATTAAAGTTTTGTTTCCTTTTGATACCAATTGACATTCTACAGCAATTTGCCTCCCACCTCGATTGCATAGTTTTTTGTTTGTTTGTTGTTGTTTTGTTGTTTTTTTTGTTAAAGGCAGCTTTGAAGGGGGGGGAACCCTATTGGTAGCATTCTGGGTCATAATGTCTGACCAGCTGGCTTCGCTTTCTGTTACTGCAGCTGTATTGCTTGAAGATCGAGAGAACAATGATGTTGAATCCCTTTTCCTGTCCAACTATGACAAATATGTTTTAATGAATTAAGCCTACAACCGCTTTGCTCATGCTACTAAGCGTTTCCACCAGTGTAATGTCTAGTTTGCTCCCCCTGTTTCAGTGCTTATGTGTCCTTACAATGGAGAACTGTGAAAGATGGCAGGGATGGCAGCTTCCCCCTTTTCTACCATTTGTGTTTCTGTGAGTGCATACAGTTCCCTGCAATTGTGATTTTGTACCTTTTTTATTTAGATTTTAACTGTTCATCTAATTGACAGCTGTGTAATAAAAGGGCTGATGACATAATTTTAGGGCCAACCAGATTTGGTTATAAGGTGAGGGGATTATTAACAAAAATATGATCCAGATGTAGTCATACAAAAATGCTCATTAATGGTGGTGACACCTTGGAGCAGCTCTTTGGTTTAGTGCCATTGATATGTCCCTGGAGCCAATGTGGAACCTCATCCAGGCTTATCAGGGCTCCCCCTGTCAATCACAAGCTCCTAACTAATCTTCCAGATCTCTGCCAATTAAAGTTGATCTCTACATTTCATTTGGCTGTTTGTACAAAATTTATCAGTAAACCCTGATAAATTTATCAGCAAACACAATTTTAATTAAACCACCTCTCAGAAAATGCACTTAACCATGATTAGCCACCTAGAAATTGAAAAGGTAACCATGCTTTCCAAAACCATTTCAAAGATGACGTTATATTTTAGCTATTTGTGGCTAAACCGATGCTTACACCACATTGCGTGGGTGCTGTATTGTGCCTGGTGCTACCAATTAAAAGGATTGTGGGTTGCGGGAGGGGGGAGCACAGAAGGAAGGAAGAGAGAATGACATCATTGAAAGCCTCTGTAAAATTCCATGTTTGAGGCCGGAAGCCCCACATACACCATAACGTCGCAATAACAAATGTAATCAATTTTCAATAACTTTAAATGCATCGTCTGACTTGTTTTTCAGTTCAAATGGTTGTAATTAGGAGGTTAAGCATACACAGATACTCAAGGGAGAGGAAGAGCAAAGTTTCATGTATCAAGATAAATTATTTCTTCCTTTTAGGAGCTGTCTTACCATACACATAGTGGTAATCATAATCACAGACACATATTTCTTTTGTAGGAGAAGCCCGGCTCTAGTCAAAAAGGACTGGAACACGGGTTTCTTCTGGAATCTGATCTAGCTGCCACCGACAGCAAACCTGCTGAGGAAGCAGGGCACAGCGATATCCAGGGATGGCTCTAAAAACAGTTAAGCGAAGCGAATGATGGGATGAAGTATCCTATTCCAAGTGAGCATGACCTAACCAGAAGACAATTAGCCATAGCCTGACCAAAGTGATCGTCCATTCCTCTCTCCTTGGAGGGTGCAGGAAATGTACTCCAGAAACACAGCAGGACTCAAAACAGTTTTGCCCATTAAGGACAACTGAGTGTATTCAGTTAAACACAGGGTATCCTGTCACCAAGCACAGCTATGCAAAAGAACCCTGGAGGAGGAGGAGGGAAAAAAAGGAATTTGATCCAAATCCTGACATTATAGCCCTGCCCTGCCTCCTGTCATCTCTTTTACATCCTGGGATTGAATGGCTCTATAAAAATGTCCAGTGTGAAAGGCAGACTCAAAAGAAACCCAATCCTGATGCGAGACCTTAAGATACTCAAAACTTTCTTTGACTTCTACTTCCTCTTCACTTCATCCTCCCATAACTCCCCATGGGCAAGATCTTAAGATTTATGAGACAGAAGTTCAAATCTTTTGCACTGATGGAAAAATACTAAGGGGAAAAAAGGAGCCAAACAGAGAAGGAAAAAGATATTATACACTTAAGACACCAGTTCCAATTCGCCTTGTTTATGGTTCCTACTGCTACTATTTCTTTTTAAAAGGGACAAATATTGCAACAGAAATAGGAAAGAAAGAAAGAAAGAAAGAAAGAAAGAAAGAAAGAAAGAAAGAAAGAAAGAAAGAAAGAAAGAAAGAAAGAAAGACGGACAAGAACAATAAGAATAAAATTGAAATGGAGATAAGAATAATAAGGTGTCCAATGGCAATCAAAGCTATGGAAAATAAATTTCATTAGATGACATAATCCTTTTATGCAGTCCTCCATTTAAATTTGATGCAGTTTATGGGGCTATGCCAGTATCCCACAGAAAGAAGTAGTATATTCAAATGTTCTGGGGCGATTTACATGACCAAGCCAGTGTAATGAGTGTACATTTCCAATGCAATAAACAGAAATTGCATGATTATTGTGTTCCTGCGATGTTGATTCAAACCATTTTCCCCACAGCTTTCTAATACGGCTGAAAGTAAGAATATGCTATGTTCAGAGGACAATGTAAATTAGCTATTAAGTTCCATTAACAATTCACGGATGGGGGCAGGTGGGTGGTAATCCCTAATGTACCGTGTCCAGCTGACCAAACATATGGTTATTTGAGCTGTTATGCATGATTATGCCTTCTATCCCTCACCTTGCCTTTTCTTTTCTCAGCTTTTTGTCAGAAACTCGTATCTGTGTGTGTTGGACCAAATTGAGAGACAGCAAGTAATGGAGCTGAGCCAAACCAGTTGGGGGGGGGAAGAAACCCCCAATGCCTGGGCTGCTGCCCACTACAAGGCCTTGGCCCATTCAAAATCAGGCTGCAGAAGCAGCGGGTAAGTGCGTGTACATGCATGCACTCAGCAGCAGCTCCACTGTGGGAGCCGTGTATGTACTCACCCGCTCCTTGTGTGTAACCATTCCCTCTCCCTTCTCCTCAAGGTTGGTGATCACTGACCTATGTTAGCAGCTATCCAGACGGAGGGATTGAGCACCATGGGAGATGCATGATTAGTTTTTCCAAAAGCAATTGATTACAAACACCAGAAAGACTTGGGTCCAAAGTGTTAAATCACCCTCTTTGGAATTTACTACAAATCTTGCTTTTAGTCCAGGCTTACACTGATTCAAGAAGAAATCAAATTCATAATTCGCAAGAACTGTTCTTAGCCTTCTATTGGCCAACTCCTGTTCTCTTTCAGCTCTTGCTAAAATTCTTTACAACTCTTCTAGGAATTAGGCCAAGTTGTGCATACGAGTATTTATAACATTACACAATTCTCGTAATGTATTCTCATCATAGGAGTGCTAATTTGAGAACTCACACAAACAGTAAGTGGGCAACAGTGCATTATTACAAAATTTCATCTTCTGTCAATGGCCTTACCTTCTCCAAATGGCTAATTAAATCATTGCATATTTTTTTCCTCAGATTTTTGCCCAAAATGTAATGCATTATTTTCTGAATTTCACAAGGGTTTTAAATTATCATCACCATTAACTTATCACAGAATATGATGAATTTATTCAAATTTCATTATGGGTTCTCGGGTCTTTAGCAGCCATTTTTTGAAAGTATTTTTCACACTTATCATAATTATAAACATGTTCTTTATGAGGATTTAATACTTTTCTAAAAAGTCTATATTAGGAAGTAACTGTGACCCTTGATAAGTCTCCCTTTTATCCTAAGCACATCAGCTTATTCCCAAGTCTACCTGTATTTATCTCAGATAAATATTTATCTCTACAGGTAAGATAGGCATGCTATTACATCTCCTAATTTCTATGAATGGAAGACTTCTGAGGGCAAATGAGAATATAACTGCAGTCTATACTCCAGTGTTCAACGTGAACCTATTCTAATTAAACCCCAAAGCTTTTACTTTCAACATCAGCAGAAAACATCTGCTAGTGATCTGGCTGCCATGTCAAGGCATTCCTGAGCCATGCTGGAGAATTTTTGACAAGTCAACGCAAGCCATTTCGCAGTTTTATCCTGGCCTGCCTACCAATAATAGATAGAGATATAGGGCTATTTGACCTTAGGGAGGTGGATAGATTGGATAAGCAAAGCAGTTGGCTTCCTCTTTCATAATTGACCAGATTTATGTATCTGTTTGTTTATCAAAATTAACAACTGTTCATCTCCCTCACAGGGAGATGCTTTTTCTACCTGAAAGGTAGAAAAAGCAAATGGATGTTGTTGTGGTTTTGTTTAGGAGGTGTAGTGGCAGTGGTTAGAATGCAGTACTGCAGGCTACTTCTGCTGACTGCCAGCTGCTTGCAATTTGGCAGTTGGAATCAGAGTTGGCATTCTCAACCTGGGTTCCCCGAGAAGTTTTCCAATTTAATCTTTTGGTTCTGAGTACCAAAGCATATGTGACCTGAAGTTTGCCAAACTCATCAGATTGAAGTTATGCTAACAAATTCTTGAATACCAGGATAAAACTCCTTCCCTCTTGCACTCCTTCAGCTGCACAATGGCTTCAAAGTTACCAATGAGAGGACGGAGTACAGGAAACATCACTAGTTTGGTAAAAGAAAGCCAATATCCATATTGAAAAAGCAAGCCAGTAATCTTTTCTGATTGGAGAGCTGTCTAGCTGGGCCATTCATGACAATTGTTCAAAGGAGATTTCTACGTTCTACATAGATCAGCCACATGCACACATATATTGTAAATCAGTCTTTTGCAACTCACCTATGTCATATTATGCACTATCAAATCTTCAGATTGAAGCTTTGCAGGACTGTTGTCATCTCAAGCTCTAATACAGTAGGAGAAAAAGATCCTTTCCCCCTCTTCTTATTGCCAAACTACAACTCCCAGCAGCCCCCACCAGTGCACTATTGGATGGGGAAGCTACGAGTTGTACTTCAGTAACGCCTGGACTGTTACTGGGTCACACTCCTGCCCTATAGGATATCTTTCAAAATTGGAGCACACTGCACAAATGAGGTGTGTACAGCACAATGTTCCTATCTTGCCACTCAAAATTATAGATAGCATAGTGGTAAGTCTACACATAACAATTGGGCAGAATTCTTAAACTCTGTAACTTAGAGGAGAATAAACAATGAAGTTCAAGTTCATACATTTTGGTGAAGGCTATTTCACACATGTGGGCATGGCATGCATTTTTCTGGGTTGTTGGTTTTGGGGGGAGAGGGGGATCTAAAATTGCATCCTTTGTTTTTTCCACTTCAGAACCATAGTTCTATTTTTTTTTTAACCAAAAGATTACAAAAAATAGTGATTTGGGCCATCCCATGCACATCATCAACTCCTGTATAGGAAGCTTTTGCAGACAAATAGGGGGCACGATCATTTAGATCAGGGATCTATCAAGGAACCTCAGTGGCGCAGCAAGCTGAGTGCTATTAATGTACTTAGCACTTAGCCTCCAGTCGCCTGCAATTAGTGCAAGTTCGAATCTCACCAGGCTCAAGGTTGACTCAGCCTTCCATCCTTCCGAGGTAGGTAAAT
>JANHFR010007504.1:200984-217440 GCA_032468015.1 Mimophis mahfalensis | reverse complement strand
AGCAATGCTGGCTGGGGAATTCTGAGAGTTGAAGTCCACGCATCTTCAAACTGCCAAGGTTGAGAAACACTGTTCTATATCATTGATTGTTATATTTTTCTGTACCAATTGTGGGGACTAATTGTGGGAGAGGGAGCACATCAGATGTCAAGGGAGACCCTCAGAACTCTTAACCCCATCTTAATCTACATGGAAGCAGCAGTGTGAGTTGTCATGGCCAGGTTTTGTTAATGCTGGTGATCAGTAGGTTTCTAAGTGCAATTCAGTGCACTGGTTCGTTACCTATAAAGCTCTGTATAGCATAGGTCCTGATTATCTGAAGTATGACCTGTCTCCTTCGGTTTTTATCTACCCCATAGGGTCACATCTGGCATGCTCCAAGTCCAATGAAATAATGTCATCTATTGGAAATCAGAAGCATGCCTTCTCTGGTGGAGCCCCTGCTGTCTAGAATAGTTTTCCCCCATAATTTCAAAATGCCCCCTATCCTGCCTGCCTTTCAGTGAGCCTTAGAAACATGGCTCTTCTCCAGTCTTTGGAGGTTGTCAAGCTCTTCTAGATTAGCAACTCATTACTTTCTTTTGGATTTTGGCCTTTTTGGATTTCTAAACCACGGTGTCGTTGAGGAATCATGTGGGTCTCAACATTTATTAATAAGTAGGTTTGTCTTATTGTTAGAGCCCTGGATGATCTGTGAGCTTTGTTTCCATTGCACCTGCACAGAAATGGGGCAGTGATACTTTTCTGCTTTAGGCAGAAATCCTCCATTGTGATGTAGGGTGAGGGAAGCCAGAAAAAGGAGCTGTTTCATCGTTATTTGCAAATCTATCATTCCCCTCAATTTGGATTCCAGTATTAGAACAGGTCATGGAAAAGTAACCCTGGTAACCATTTGCCAGGTTCATATGTATATTCTTCAACTTGCAGCTCAGAAAGATGAAGACAGAAGACAGATACAGTACAAGGACTTTGCTTGATCCTTGCTCTTTCTGGTTGATTAAATCAGTCAGGTGAGGTTGGGGGACGATCAGTATCTTCCTGTGCAGAGTGTTGTGTCCTACAGAAGACCTTTGCTGCAAAAGCTTTTCCTTCGTCCAGACCATTATTCCAATTATAGGTCATTTAAATATTCTGTTCTTGGATAAGGTGATTTTTAAAATGGAGTTTTTCAGCTGCAGTTGCATCTGGGTGAAACATTTTCTGCAATCATATTAATTGAGGTTTTGTCTGATACCTACAGTATTTGGTCATGCTGGGAGATTATACTTGGAAGCTTTTAGTAGCATCAGCCACTTTATTTGGGCCCTCTGGCAGAGTTAAGCACTGGAGGAATGGTTTTGTTTCACTTTTGCTCTTTCCTGTTGGGATGATGCTAGGCATAATGGAGTCGTGTTGCTATAATCTATCTGTCAGCTCTCTAGTAACTTATTCATTCATCTATCCATCCATCCATTATTTCTAAAGCAACCCAAATCTCAATACCTTTGAACGCCATTAATCTCAATAATGCCAGATGTGGGAGAACAAGCTAAAATTAAAGGTGGAAATGCTGTTGGTAAAGAATGGGATTGGATTGAAATGAAACTTGATTTGGATGTGGTTAATTCCCACAGAAAGAGCAGGGCTGCCCTTTGGAACTAATCTTGAACCTTAAGTTGTCATTGGATTCGTAGGTGGCAGCAGGAAGAACGAACCCTATTTCCATAATTATGCTAATGCACCAACTCCCTGAGTTGGTCAGACTTAGCAACAGTTATTTTGGTGCCTTTTCTCTTTAAGAGAATGCACTGAGCTGCCACCGTCCCAATATTCAGGAAGATAAGGAACACACACACAAACTCTTTGCCAAGCTTTTAATGAATTTTAATTGTTTCATTTTATATATGTCATGGTACAAAAATGTAAACCTCTTGAGTGTTGGAATAAACAGAAAGGTGGGATATAAATTTATTAATTTCATAAAAATGAAGTATATTCAGCTAATTGTGTTCTTACTCTACATTATCTAGAGCTTCTTCCACAGTAAGAAACTAACAGTCTACAAGTCAAAATAAAAACAGTACAAAAATAGTGGGGGGTTTTAATGGGGGAGATGAGTACCTTTGAGCAAGTGTTGATACTTGGTGCCTGCCTGCCAAGTCCATGCACTATGTTTCAGGAGTAGTTTGACACTGCCTTCTTCCTAGGACTGAGAGAGTGACTGGTCTAAGATCACCCAGTTGACTTCATGCCTAAGGCAGAACTAGAACTCATGGTTTCCTGGTTTGTAGCCTGAAGCCTTAAACACTACTCCAAAGTGGCCTTCACAGATTAGTTGCTAAAATATAAATGCACATTGTGTATTAATAATCAGGAATATTACAGAAGAATCATAGATGGCATAATTTACAATGACACAGAATTTAAATACATAGCAAATAAATAGTAGAAAGTGAATTATCCCAGTTCAAAAAAGGCTTATGAAGGTGTTTTTTAATACTGCTCAACTGAACTTCCCATTAGAGTTACAAACATGCTAGTTTCTCAATACTTAATCATATTTTAAACTGAGTTTGGTTGAAAGTAGGATTCCTTCCCCCCTCCCCCAGCTTTAATGGCTATTCATTATTCTGCCCATTATGCATTAGCATTCCTCCCTTAGTAGCAATTTACATGCTCTGCTTTACTTATTATAAAATTAACTTTGATACTTATATACTCTTTTATATTTTTATTAAAGTTTAAAAATACAAAGAAAATAAAAGCTAAGAAAAATATAACATGTAGAAAGAAAAAGTGCATAGAAAAATAAAAAATATATAAAGAAATGACTCCTTTCATCAAGACAAGTACAAACAATATCAGTAACTTGTCACCTTCTCTAACATTTCAAATGATCTCTTCTTCCCATATTTCATCTCTTATCTATAAACAAAGTATAAAAATCTGCCATTCAATCCTAATCACTGTTTATCAGAAACATATAATTTTTAACCTTACTCAAATAAATCAGTTTCACATTCCTTTACTTTTCACAGTACTTTTCATTTTCCCTAAAAATACAGTTAAAAATCCCTCATTCCCATATTTTACATATACACAAATATTTAAAGCTGTCAATCTTCGCTGAGAAAAAACTATTAAGAGCTACTAGAAAACCATCATATATGTATTTAACCTTAATCAAATAGACCAATTTAATATTCCTTTTTGCTTTTAAAATTTGTGATGTTTATCCCCTTTAAACAATGTCTCAAAATTGATTTTTCATTTTGCCTTTTGTCAAAACTGATTTATGAGTATAACATATTTCTTTTATAAGTTCAAGAGAAGAAACTTGTCCAAGTAACTATTCCTTGTGTGTCCCATTAGTTATTAGTAAATCCAGTGTAAAATCTTTTTCCTCTTGTAACTTGTAATTTTTAAATTCAAATCCAAGAGTTTGATTCTCAGTTGCATCCTCTTCTATCTCCTCTTTTAAACCCATTTTATAGTAGCAGACAATCTTTTTTGAATTATCAAAAATGAAAAAGAAACCAAACCAAATCATGGTACTGTGACTGTAAGAACCTTAAAAAATATTCTGAAATAAACAGCAAAAGGGAGATAAGACAGATGTTTTAAAACAATAAAGTTACAATTGTATGATTATTCTACGATAGTGGGCCTTTTATAATTGTAATACATTTCTGGTTGTTTCTAGTGTCCAGCCTTCAAAATCATCTCGTATTTTTTCTTATTTCTAATATTTTTCAACAGGATAATTTCTTATATGTAAGAGAAATCTTCATACATTTCACAGGATTTTAAACAACCTATAGGAATGATTTTTATAATTTCAAAATCATATTTCCAATCCATCTGTCCCTTTAGTCCATGTATAACTTTTCAAAATATTTTATCCTCCCTTTTGCTGTTTATTTCAGAATATTTTTAAAGTTCTTAAATTTACATGGAACTTTTCATTGAAACTTGAAGAATTGCTCAGTACAATGAAACCTGCCATTCTGAAGGTTTTTGATATTCAAAAAGCAGTTAACAAGCAAGTTCCTGAAGTAATAAAGAAAGAAAGCGGAGGAATCCAATACTGTTTGAAAGCTCTGAACTGCAATTTGGGCAAAACTGAGCTCCCAGAGCTATAAATCCTCCTGGAGACCATTGTTTTAGTCTCCCCACTGGAAGCCTCTGTATGGAGTGTTTATGGGCAATCCCAACTCCTCCCCTTCATCCAGAGAGGAAGTTTGACACTTTAATCTGTTTGCTGGCTTCTTGTTTCACCAGAGTTGTCAGCTCTGCTAAAAGCAGAGCCATATTCATTTCACTATTACTTTCCAGGAAGTCCAATCCTTTTTAACTTTTTATAAAGACATACTTTTGAACTACCTGAAATGTCCTAAAATTCCTGTGTTATATTTAAATAGTTGTTAAAAAAAATATGATGTATCAATTTGATGTGGTCAAGTTTTGAAAGGATACCTTTTCTTTGTATAGAATCTGATGGCTTTTAAATTGTGTGTGTGTGTGTGTGTGTGTGTGTGTGTGTGTATCACATAGACAATGCAATATATATTCTCTGTCAATCTATTATGATTTTTGGAGGGTTCATGAAACATGAAGAATTACTTTTTCTCTTGTCTGCTTTTAGGTCAGCACAAAAAGAAAACCAATGACCACACATTCAGCAATCATTTGAAGTTATGACAATGCTGAGGAGACTTGTGACTGATCCTTGAAGTTGTGCTCTTAACAGCATCCACTGTCATGGCCCCGTCAGAGCCTGAGTCCGTGGAGGATGAGCTGGAGCTGGGGCCAATGGAGGTTGAGGAGGCAGCCTCGTTTGCGTCAGAGGAACACAGAGAGGAGCAGGACAAGGCAGCCCTGAGTCCCTCATGCTTGGGACAGCTTGCTAGCAGGGAAGAACAGGGATAGGATGACCTGCGGGGGGGGGGGGGGAGAGGGCAGGCAGTGATGAGGAGCAACAGAGCTCAGGTGATGAGCAAGGACAGCCTCCTCCTGATCCCCAAACATGGAGTGGAGAGGCAGGAACAGTGCAGGCTGTCCCAATAACTTGGGAGGAAAGCACCCTGCCCCTCTTCACAAGATACACATGGGGACTAAGATTTACGGGGACACTGTGGGGATGGGTACCTGTCGGGAACAACCACTGAATTTGTGGTTGTGTGTGCTGTTGCCAACGTTTGGAGTTCGCTGGATTTGCATTGTTCCTCTGCTGTTGTTTAGTTGGACTCATTGCTTTGTTCTTTTGCTTCATTGGACTCATTGCCTTGTTTCCTTGCCTTGCTGGACTTCTTGCCTCGAAGCCGTTGTTCTAACAGCGTTTTGCTGGAAGTGTGTGTGTGAGTGCTTTGCTTCAGGACTTGCCATAAATGTGGGAACGTTTGGGGGAAAGTTGGAGCAATAAAGGGAAGTTTGAACTATCAGCTGATTGTGTTGCCTCCGTGCCTTGCCCCAGGTCACCACAGTCGCATTACCATGATCTGGCTACTTGGTAACCAGAATGTAATTATGACAGTCATTTCATCTCATAGCCACTTGATCACCATTTGTGACCTTAATTCTAGGCTTTCAACAAACAAAGTCAATGGGGAAGCTGGCAAGAAGTTGTAACTCATGGCTATGTGACATCCCACAGAAGGGCTACATGGGATTTGCTTAACAACAGCAATCAGATCTGCCATGATAAGTTTGCATCGTTATATCATTTATTTATTTATTTTTGCTTTATGACACATCACTTAGTGATAGGGTCCTAGTTCCAGATACAGTATTACAAGTCCTGAGTCTACTTACGCAAATTTGACTATAGACATATTTAAGACTACATTAAGCTGAGTAGGTTTTTTGCCTTGATAAATTTGTAAAAAGGCTTTTGATAGCATGGGTACCAACTAAAACAAAAGTAAATCCAGAAAATAAGTATTTGAAAAATTTCTAGCCAATTTTCTTTGAACAAGTTCCAATCACTAACAAAATTCTTACTCTTTCTAGAACTATGCCATGCTTTCTTAAATTATACTGAATAGATGTAAATGATATAACCATGAGAACTGTCTCATCTAATGTTATTAATTTTTAATTGCATGGAAACATTTTGCACCTTCTGCAAAATGTGAATCATCCCATGCTGTTATGTGAAAAAACTTGATGTGTTACAGCTTCTTTTCTCAAAATCAAGTTAAACTTTCTTTCAGGGCTGAAAGTTTATAATTCTTTTCTACCTTTTCACTTGCTCAATATATTCTAGAATATAGGCTAAAAAGGTTCTTATTGGATATGTGCATTAAGGTGGTTAGGACTTGTTCTTTTATGTACAGTTAAAATTAAATGGCTAATTAAAAGTAGATGTGGACATGCTAAGAGGATCAACTGGAGTTGAAATAGTTGCTTCATCTTTCTGATATAGGTTCCTAATTCATTTATCAAATTTACTCCTTCACCGTTTCTTGTATAATCCATTGTTAAGCTTTTCTTCCATTTCCAATTACAAAATTAAAATCATATTCTTGTGGCTGGCCTCTTACATAGACAACCTCTACAATGATTGGATATTTAGTCCCTAGATAAATTCTCAGAATTGAGAAAAACATATTTGTCACCTTAAAACCGTAAAAGCTCCTTGGTATAAAAACTCTTGAAACTACAATAGTATAGGCTTTATGCAAGGAAAAGAGACTAATAGACAAATAGTTCTTCTTCCATTTTTAAGAATGCTTTCCATCTACCCATCTCTAGTTTTCAAAAACTAGATTGAATAGGTTATCACATACAGCTACTCCTCACTTAGCAACATTAATTAGGATTTCCATTGCTAAGCAATATGGTCATAAAGCACAAAGTCACCACATCACTGAACTGTAGAAATTCTGGCACTTCCAGTTAACATTGTTAACTAAGTCATGTGGGTAGTTAAGCAAAGATGACACATGGTCCCTATCTGACCACTGGTTATGCTTTTAGGAAGCCAGCAAAGAAACTTGCAACCCACAATAATATGCCTGTGGGATGCTGCACCTGTCCTAAGTACAAGGATCAATTGCAACTACCCATCATTCAGCACAGCGTAAGCTCAAAAATCACTGAATGAGAGATAGTTAAACAAGGACCACCTGTTATCTCTTAATTAAAATGTCATTGTGCTCTCGAAGGTGTTTTTAAGTCACAGGTGTATGTGAATTTTTCCATGCTAATCAATGGGAGACAAGAGCTTTGGATTTGAAAAGTTCACTTTGGATTTGGCCCCAAGCTGGACAGAGTTCTTTCTTCCCAAATTTTTCTACAACTGATGTTTTCCAGATCCCCAAATCAGGGTTTCAACTGAAGTCTTAATTCATAAAATCAGAACATTATCTCTGTGTATTATGCACAGACACAGCTCTCCAAAAAAGCTGTAATACTGAGAAAAGTAGAAAGAGATGACCAGTAGCAAGGTTGATGGACTCAGTTGCAAGGGTGATGAGTATGCCCTTGGGAGATTTAAAAGAACAGGTTTGATTGCCCACATAAAATCTTGTTTATGTGGGAATCCTTTTAGTGAAGTGCTAGATGGCCCTGAAGATGTGGAAACAGCATTATGGTGGAGATTGCTGGCCAAAAGGTGGACCTAGCTGACAAAAATCTCTTCAGAGAAAGGAGAGATTGTGAGATCCTCCAGATGTATTCTGGACAGTTGCTCCTTTCAAACCTACTGCAGGCTGAGGTTTGCATGGCCGAATGGTGAGCAAGTAGCTTAAGTTGAGAGATTCCAATTAAGTTCAGAATTATAATGTAGCCTATATGAATATATAGACATGAAGCTTGGTCAAGCCTAATTTCATAATCACTTTTGATATTACCTATTCCACTTTTTAAATATTAAGAACTTTTCAAATAGCAAGTTTGATGGCATCCACTGGATGAATTTCCTTCAGTCCTTAGGAAGAGAAGTGGAAAAGAGTGTTCTCAAGCAGCGAGTGCAGAAGAACACAAGACATTTACTAGGTTGAAATAGGAAGCTTGAATTGCTTGGTAAAAGATACACTGAAGTGAAAATTAGGAGTTTCTTTAGGTTGGTTATCTCTGTTCACACATTTCTTCAAATACATAAAAGGGAGTTTGAGATTTAAAATGCAATATGAGAGATTGTGAAGCTGACTCCTTTATCCTTCCTTAACCAGGAGAGAAGATTTAGGAGGCAGTACAGTATCACTTGTGTTTTCAAGTTAAAATTATCTAAGAGTCCCCTGGGAATTCAGAAATGTGAACAAAATAAAATAAATAAATAAATAAGATATGAGTCGCCAACCCCTGGCCGCAGTTCACAATCGGGCTGTGGCTTATTTGCAACAGGGTTGCATGAGGAGTGAGCTGGTGCACATGCGTGTGTGCACAGCTCAACTCTTGCAAGTGGCAGGCCTGCGCATGCACACACAACTCAACTTACCAAGTTGAGTCTTCCGTGCGTGCACACCAGCCCACTGCGCACATGGCCCGGTTCTGCTCCCCCCACCCACCAGCCAAGCCACCAAGCTGCAAAGTTGGGGACTGCTGATCTAAGGTTGTTGTTGTTAGTTGCGAAGTCGTGTCCGACCCATCGCAACTCCATGTACAATGTTCCTCCAGGACTTCCTGTCCTCTACCATCCCCCGGAGTCCATTTAAGCTCACACCGACTGCTTCAGTGACTCCATCCAGCCACCTCATTCTCTGTCGTCCCCTTCTTCTTTTGCCCTCAATTTTTCAATTTAATGTTAAGCTGTTGCTAAACAGCCGAGAATTGAAAATAACACTCATAACACTGATCCCTGGCATTCCTGTGTAAAAAATGGATGGACAGATAGATAGAAACACACACTTATTCTAATGTAGTTTGCATGGAACAGCCAAATTCATATTTAATTGCATAAATAACTATTTTGTGCAGGAAATGTATGCCCACAAGGTAATAGATAATAATAATTTATGACATCACAGGGGAAAGCCTTTCACATACTTTGCAACAAGTTTTTAAATTAGTTTAATATTCTAGAGTTATTTTCTATTCCCCAAATTCACATGAATAAAACTTTTTGTTTCCATTAATAAATTTTGGCCATCAGTAATAAGCAACCAGAAATTCCTTTATACATATGCATATCAAAACTACCTGGCTACTTAAGAAACATATTCAGGGTTAGGCTTCCCTGTAGTTTAGTATTCTATCAAGCAGACTGTATACTTAGGCAAGATCCATTTACAGATCTCTTAACCAACAGATACACAGTCCAAAATCATTTTTCATGTGACATGCTCAAGAATAGATAAAAAGGAATATATGTCCACCTTCGCCACATTTTAATACAAATATATTGGTTAATATCTTTTCATTGCAGTAGTGAAATAAAATCTGGGAAGTAATCTCAACTCACGAGAAATATTCTAAATGAAAAGCATATAAACTTTATTCCCCTGAGGTCACAAATTAATCTTCTTTATATATCCCCTTGAAAGTTTTCTATAAAAATTATGTGGTAAGCTTTTTTTTTTTTTCATATACTGGCTCAAATCAAGATTCCAATATGTCATTAAGTATATACATCCAAAGCTATTTGTTATGTAAGCTTAAACTTCCATACTGTCAATAATATAGAAAATGGTTTGCATATAATAGGCCACTTAACCTTCTGGAGAAAAGACTAATTAAAGAAAAAATAAAATCTGTCTGTAATGTGTTTCCATTGACACCTATAAAAATTTGGGATCATGTAAACC
The DNA here is from genome assembly GCA_032468015.1 of Mimophis mahfalensis. Classification (NCBI taxonomy): domain Eukaryota; kingdom Metazoa; phylum Chordata; class Lepidosauria; order Squamata; genus Mimophis; species Mimophis mahfalensis. Next base: position 207,715 of record JANHFR010007504.1, on the reverse strand, counting down.
TAAAGTATTACTAAGGTGCACAGAAGATGTTCATAGCCTGTCATCTGAAGCAATGTGTTTAAAACTGGTTTTGCTTACAAAATATATGCAAGTTGTTCATGAGGCCAACGACTACAAATCAAGATTAAAGTTTTTATAAAAATTAGATATGGAATCAGTTATAAATCTGGCAGTAATTTTAGAGACAGGAATATTTTTTTTCAAAACCTGGCGGTGGAATGATAAAAGTATCAAGAAATTCTTTAAATCTTTGGAGATCCATTAAGACATTTGCATGTTACATGTAACTCGTTTACTTCCAGCAAGCTCTGGTTAACTTATAATATCTCATTACTTGCAGCAGTGATGGATAAAATAAATGAATCTGCTTTACTCTGCATGTCTAGTAATATGTACAAAATGGAACTTTAAAGTGAACATTCTTTTTGGGATAAAAAGATCTGTTATTTGGTTTCTTAATATTAATTAGCATGAATCAAATTACATTTAATACATCCTTATCCAAATTAGCATGTGCCTGTCACATACCATTCTACATTCATGCTATTGATGGCTTTTTTTATCTACAAACCTGTAGCATAAGCTAAATTTGAAACTTTCATTGTAGTTCTGTACAACGGAAAGAATATTTCCCCTGTTCAATCTCTCTGTACAGTATGTACACATTTCTCATTAAGATTACCAAATTTAAAAAAAAATCACTACCCAAAAGAAAATAAACAAAAAATTAGAAAGAGAAGAAATCCTCCTTGGATGATGGGATGCCTTGTTCAGATGCTGATCTGTCCAGCACATGGAATTGACTAGCTAAGGTTGTTTTTCTTCCTCTTACTTGGGCTGTGAGAAAGGTCTTGTTTCAGTTCTTGATATTGCACCTGTTTAAACACAGAATTCAGACATCAATTTCAACTCAGCAAACCAAAGATATTTTTTAAAAAAAATAAATACAACTACACCATGGGGCTAGAAATATTTAGGGAAGGAAGCAATATTGTCCAGACAAACTTTACCACTGTTCCTAAAACGCAAACCATGGAAATCACCAGGTCAAGGGGAAGGAAGGAAACAAAAATAACTAAAAACACACTTGAGTATGTTGGAAAGGAGACCATGGCAGTAAACATTTCAGTAAAGCCTTCTCCTACCCTATTTACCATAAGGAATAACTTTTAAAAAGCCAAAAAACAATTTTTTTAAAAAGCCAGAAATGTTTTTAAATGACATTTTTAATTTATTACAAAGAAAGCTACAATTATAACTGTACAATCAAGGAACAAAAAGGGGCACTCGTCAGTAGAAATATTCTTAATGTAGTATTCTTTGAGGAATATGCGGCAGTTTTCAAGGAACGTAAAAGCCTCCATGAAATGAGGGCCTTTCAAAGTGCAAAGGATTGCCATCACAACATCCTTGCCTGACCTGCTTCGTATGAATGCACTGAATGAAATGATTTGCTCTTTTACAGTGGCGTTTTCTGCTTTCATCAACTTATATCCCTAAAGCTGGTGCTTCAAAGCACTCAAGCGTTAGGATAATATAACACTGGTTGTCTATTAACTCACAATTTAACTAGAAAATTAACCTTCAAAAAATAATATATCTTCAAGTTTAATATCAAATATATATATACAGACCACTTGCACATCTGAAGGGACTCTGGAAAGAAAATCAAGTAGTTCGTTGTTATCAATCGCATATGGACTTCGGAGTTTCTTCGTGAATTTGTTGATGCCTGAATGAAGCAACAGTTCACAATAGATCAGTACTGATGTTTTAATGTCATTGTAAAATTAATTGCATAGGCACACTGGATCAGCTGCACACGCATTCTTGATTAGCACTTCATGCCTTTTGTCTTGAAAACAGGAACTCCTGACTTTAATGTAATCTCTATCACCAAGAAAAGAATTTTATTTAGCAGAAAGCCCTATGAGTAGTGCCAAATTGAGCTTTTGAATGCCAAAATGATAATCGCTAATGCAGGCGCAATATATTCAAAAGCATGAATGCCAATGTACCAGTATGCCCATTAAGCTTTTTTTAATACTGGCTCAACATTTGTATTGATAAAAAATGCATGTTAAGAAAACGGGTATGAGGAAGAAGAGGAGACCAATCATGTTCAATTTTATTGGTATATATTTGCATCTGATACATTCAGAGCACTACTGTGAGTTTAGAAAAACAGGACATTCTCCATCCACTATCAGATATTCACTAAAGAGAATGTATCTCACAAATTTTTAAAGCAATTTGTTCTACGTTCTTCAGAGAGTTCTGAAGGGGAAAGTCTCTACTTACCCCAGACAAGGACAATGTATCTCAGTGGAATGAAATACAGGATGACTGTGAACACACAGAGAGCAACAATGGCCAGCCAGCTTAAGAATGGAATAGTCCAGTTGAATGTACTGAATGAAAAATTAATAGATCAGAAATACAATAGCATCACAGAAAAAATAATAATTAAAAAAACAACACCAAAGCAACAGCAGGTAGTATATAGATCTTTAAATGGAACAAGATTAATCTTCAGTGAAAGAACCAACAAGTTTATGAATACACGAGTGTAGAATATGGCATGTGTTGATGCTTTGGGCCTAATCACTATAAAGCAATTTTGGAGCTAAAATTTGCTTTACACTCCATGAAAGCACATATTTACACTTCATAGAAACTAAACTTTATGCATTTATTTTCTAAATTTTTCTCCAGACGTCTTCCCCAATATTGTTCCTCTTGGCTTGGTTTGAAAGGGAAGAACACAAATCCTTCCCGTAGTATTGCTGGTTGATTAATCTGGCAGTGTGGGTGTGAATATAATTTGAGAACAGCTAAGCAACATTTGTCAATACTTACTTCTTAATCCTTTCTCCAAAAGAAGCCACTTCATCAAGGATGTTCTGAACAGTGATACACACTTCCTGAATGGCATAGAGTTTATTCATGAATCCTTTCTTTTCACTGTCCTGAGGATTATAAGAAAGAAGATCAATCAACAATTATTGGTAAATTGATTATAGTTTTCCACAGTAAAACATTAAAATAGCATATTTTTAAAAATGCAGAAGTTAAGAAATATTTTATTTTTCTCTCCTTTGAAGTACAGTACTTTCCAAGTACAAATGAATACATAAACCTGAAAAAAAGGTGATGCTCTTCTATCAAATCTAATAATTATAATATCATGTCCTTAATGTGACTATTAAAGCAGTGACATTATTTTTCAAACTTGCATACTTGAACAAGTAATAGAGACGAGCTAAGGGTGTCCTTAAATAAGGTCTTAGGTACTTCCAAATCATTTTGAAAAGTGTTTGCAGCCATACAAAATATATTACCAGTAATAGTAAGTATATTTCTAATAAAGTGACAAGGAGTATGAGAAATTATGTTCTATACCAATGTCTTTATAATCCCTACTACTACTTAAAATCTCATTATAAATAGTCTTGCTTGCTTATCAAGTTAACGATGGTAGTTAAGGTGTTAACAATATTGGTTGAGAAACAAGCTGTTATAAATGCTTTAAGGACAGAGACACAAAAAAGGACTAGTGATATTCATCACAACTGTTTTCATATGGCTTATATAGCCACTTTGGTATAGTGGTTAAGGTTACAGGGTAGAAACTGTTAGTTTTAGTCCCACCTTAGATGTGAAAAATCAGCTGGGGCGAGTTTGGGCCAGTCAGTCTCTCTCAGCCCAACTCATCTCACAGGCTCATTGTTGTGGAGAAAATAGGAGGAAGAAGGAGTATCAGATACTGTATGTTGGCTGCCTTGAATTATAAATAAAAATAATAAAGATGGGATAAAAAAATCTAAAAAAAAGTATAGCCATACTTTTTGTCAATGATGATAAAACTCCATCTTATAGCAGTTTTAAATGCTGTAAGACAGGGCTGTCAAACTCCTGGGCCATGGGCCAGATGCTTCATGTTCTGGCCATGCCTGGTTTAGCGAAGGGTGAAAAATCCTGATACCTCACATGATGCTACAGTGACGTGAGTTTGACACCGCTGCTGTAAGCCATGCTGCCTTCTTATATAAAGTACACATGGTCCTCGACTTACAATGGAAATTAGGACCTGAATAGTCCCAAGAAAGCTATCAGTGGATTAGTAGCTACCGCCAGATGAAGGTGGGCACAAGACTGTCACAAGAATGCAAGAGAGGCACGGGAGGCTTGGGGAACGTCTGTGAGGGTTTCCAAGGGAGATAAACAAAGATCAGGAAGGGTGCATCAGGGTGCGCAACAAAGTTTGGGGAGGGTGAGAGAAAATGCAAGACCGGTATGGCAAAGGATGGAATGATGCACAAGTGACCAGTGTGGGTGACATGCAGAGGGGCTCGGGAGGGGTACACAGATAAGGGAGGCATATTTGTGACTTTCTCTGCCAGTTTCCCCATTACCTTTCTGGGGAAGCCAGCAGGGAGGGTTACAAATAGCAATCACATGATCACAGAGTGCTGCAACCAGTCAGAAGTGCATGGAAGTGGGACAGCTCGAACTCTGAGGAACAGGTTGTAAGTTGTAACCATTTGTTCAGGACCATCGTAACTTTGAACGGTCGATAAATAAATGGTTGTAAGTTGAGGACTATTGGTATTGTTCTTTAATAAAGTAACAGTTTAACAAAAGTATCCCTAATAAATCCTAAAATATGGCTAACATACATATGAAAAACTATTTAAATAATTGCTAAGATTTTATCAATGTTTATTTCAGAGGGGAAAAATATCATTCATAGATGCTACCTATGATTTTATAATAAAGTCAGGATTGTTCAAGCTATCATATGAGCTGCAAACATCTGGACAACTCTAAATTGTCTCCATTTTTCACAACCTAGACACACACTTGTAGTCCTAGGTATATATATTATTTTACTTGAACTAGCTGTGTTGCTGCAGCCGTATTCTTTTCAGTAAGTAAGGATGGTCGTGAAACTATAATTCTGCTTAAGAATTACTAAAAAAGGCAATAATCCTGCCTCAAGTCACAACTGCTTTCTGTTCTTATAATTCTTCAGTTTAGATTCCTAGATTGAAGCATATCTTGATTCATCATCAGTTCTTGTACGGAAAGAATGCTATCAGAATAACAAAACATATTCCCCTTTCTTCTATCTCTAGAGCTCAAGAGATTTTCTTTGGAAGATCCTGAAGCTATTTTTCTTTACAAATATTTTAACAAGATCAACTTGTACCTTCTTGAATACACATCTGTTCTACATTTTCTCTCTAAATGGAAAGGGCCACTATTCTCCTCAGACCTATTGCATTCTCCACTTTGGAGCGTAAAGAAAATTTGTTGACATATTCGAAAGCAGGCATAGACAAAACAGCACTGAAAAAAGGAGGCAGGCAGAAGGATAAGGGTTCAGCTTTTCCTAAACTAATACCACATGCCCCATGAAACATTAGCCGTTCTTTATTTCCTGTTCTAAGGATTCAGAGAGAAAATATTCCAGGCTAGTGAAAAGCTGCACTTTTTCCCAGCAAGGTACTGTGTTAGCACAGAACATAAGAGCCAGTTTCAGCAAACTGAAAGTCCCTAATATTCCATTGTCAAATATTTTTGGTATTTTCTCTCAAAACAAAGATGGACTGTTACAGAAATCAATTTTGTCATCTGAATAGCTACAAGGGCAGAGATGGGGGAGACAGGCAATGGGGTAAGATGAAGCACATGCTATGATTATAAATGAAGGTGGGCTGCCAAGCAATCGAATTTGGATCATATGACTGTGGGGTGCTGCTACAAAAGTGGACAGTTATAGCTATCATTCATTCAGCAGCACTAGAACTTCTAACCAATGTTTGTTAAGTGAGGACTATCTGTATTAAAAAAGTTTTGTGTTTAATGTGCTGTAAAGACTTTAAAAAGCATTTCACAATTATCTTCCAACAACCTGAAAAATAATCCGTCTGAGTTGAAACTAGTAGGTTATGATGATCCTGGGATATATATTAATCACCAGTATGGAACAATGGATGGAAAAATAGATGGAGCTAGCAAAGATGGCAAAATTAACTGTTTTACTCACAAAAAAGAATGTATTTAGTTGTGTTTCTACTGGGAAGTGCTTCTAATGCTTCCAACAGAAAAAAATAAAATTTTTACTTTGGGTTTTGCTGATAAGAGTAGTGATAGAAATGGCTAGAATTTAGTATATAAAAGGAAAAAATAGAAGCTGTAATTCTATTTTGTATCTCGCTGCACTGAAAAAAGTTGGAAGTCAATGCTTTTTTTTCTCTTTCCCTTTGTCCCACACTTTTTTTCTCCTTTTCTCTTCCTCCACTTCCCTATTATCTTCATTTTTATTTGTACTTTATATTATGATAATCTCAATAAAATTTACATTTAAGAAATAAAAACAATGATAATGGCTGTCTTGCAAACCATTTGAACAGTCTTTCACAACTTGTTGCCTTCCAGATGAATTGAGATTACAGCTATCAGCATTGTCAGCATTTAGTAATTTGCTAGGTATTTTGTAAATTTATGCAGAGGCTACCAGTCTGGGAAAACACCAGGCACAAGTGAGCCGCCAATAACTCACAGCAATAGATCCTGAGACCACACCACCAATAGGCAACATAATTTGCTTGTATTTTTTTTTACTTCCCTCACTGCTGCATAGTAAATAGTGGTCCCTCTACTTACAAACTACTCGACATACAAATTTTTCGACTTACAAATGGAAAAAGTGGCCGCATGCTTAC
>JANHFR010007504.1:131017-142155 GCA_032468015.1 Mimophis mahfalensis | reverse complement strand
GGTTGGGGCATACACTTGGATTACTGTGATGTTAAATGGTTTGCCTTGGATTCGAATTGAGATCATTCTGTCATTTTAATAAATAAATAAATAAATAAATAAATAAATAAATAAATAAATAAATAAAATAAAGAGGTGTAATTGTAACAATGGAATTGAATTAATGTATAGACACCTCCCTTGCTAGAGAGGACAACATACAAGGCCTCGCGATTTTGAATCACTTGGTATGAAATATCCTTCACTTGATGGAGCCCGCATCGTAATGGGGTCCATATGAGGTTAGGCTGACATTGCTTCATAGAGGCTGTACAGGATTGATGGATTGTGATCCTCACTGATCATAATGTGAAAAGTCTGACTGCACTTATCCGCCACCTCCCATAGGGCGAGGTTGACTTTCCAGGTGATGGCGCACCATGCATATGTATGAAGTTTATATTTGGAGGAAGAATTAAAAGGTTGGAGGCAAGCCACTGCTCTGTGTTGGATATGAGACCTTAACTTTGCAATGATTTGTTTTTTTATTATGAGAAATGGGCATCTTCCAACTATCAGTAACATCTATGATTTGGTACACCTTGGCTTCCAATGAAGCTGCTTCTAGGACCAGCTTGAGTGCCAGTCTGGGCTATGCACAGATCCACAATTGGTAACATTTGACATTTTTGCTCAGATCCGGATATTCTGAGTATGTGTGTTGGTACTCCAAACCCCAAAGATGGCCATCAAGGCTGTTAGCTGTCCTTCCATTTGTTTTGGGGTGGGGTGGTACCTCCATATTCGCATGGCCCAGTTGTACTGGGTGGCATTCTGGTGGAAGGTCTTCCTTATAGACCGACACTCTATGAGCCTCAAAGTTTGCTTCCCTCACTATAACCTCCTAGCCTCCCTTTTGTACACTGAGTCACACAGTGGAAAAAGATAAGAGTGCTTATGGTAAATCACTGAGTGGTTGTTTGTAAACCAGTGACTCCTTTGGTGTTTTGGCATGCAGCTGAAGGATGTTATTTTTAAAAAAGCTTCAGCTGAAGGCCATTCTCGGCACCAGGACTACAGTCCAATGATAATTGGAATGCTCAGGAGGATCAGAGGTCTTTGAACCAGAGTGGTGAATCCAAGTGCAAGTGCCAGCAACTTTGACAACTGTATGGGTCATGAGAAGGAAAAGGAAGGGCCCTTTCCATGTTCATCCAGAGAACCAGAGTCAGTCCAGCATTTCATGAGCAATGAGCCACCAGGAAGGAGTGCAGCGCTTGATCCAATCCCGGGTGATGGAGGGCCTGGAGAGCTTGGGAAATGGAAGATACATCTTGAGAAAGAGAGTAGATATACAGTAGTCCCGGAGGGCTTGATTCCCCAAAGGCAAGAAGGGACATGGAAGTGGAGGCTTAATAACGATTTAACTCATTTTATGTTGTACATGCAGTAATTCATTGAAGGCTCTCAGAACAAAATATTTTGGCAGCCATGTGATTGCTTCATTTCACTTTTTCTCTCAAGTAAGAATTTGGGTTCTCAAAACCCCAGATACAAATTTATTTGCAAAATGTTTTTAAACAATGTAACAGATCACTAAGTAAGAATAAAATAGAAGCCTAGAAAACTTCGGTTTTTTATTTGTTATGCTGTTGCTTTTGTAAAGTATAATGTTATAAAATTAGTCAGTGGTTACTGATTAGCATAAAAATGGAAATAGTTCTTGCCTGTAACATCAGCTGCCATCAAACCTTCTGCTCTGATGACCTTCACCTGGAGAAATCCCACATCCTTTATGTTTTGAAACATCTGCATTAGGTTCTAGAAACATACACACAATTTAGGAAATTATACTAAAGTCATAAAAAAGCAAAATATGAAAATACCACTCCCTCTTAAAGGTTCTAAGTTGTCTTGATAGCTTACATCATATATATTTCTAATATATCCTATCTGTGAAGCTGCACTTAGATAGATAGATAGATAGATAGATAGATAGATAGATAGATAGATAGATAGATAGATAGATTCTGGATTTAATATCTAGGGTTTTTTTCTCCAACTTTCCTGAGTCAGCAGGTATTTGACTGATCTCTTAATAGCCTTGGAAGGCATCTGAACTATGTTCATCTAGTTCCCACTGGCATGGAAACCACTGCTTCCTGCTATACTTTTATTCCTTAACATTAGTTGACATTCAGTAGAGAAATTATTCAGTTCTATTCCAAATACATAATTTAACAAGCCTAATTTAAAAATATTTAATATTTATTATTTTAAATCATTATTTAATTGGAATAGTGCCCCAGAATTATATTAACTGATGACACGTTGGTCCTAAGGTATTTCTATTATACAAAACAGAGATTTCGCAGGTTTTTGAGAAATAATTCAGAAACTGGAGTATTTCTATGAATTATCTGTAACAAAACTAAAATTATGCATACACAAACCTATTTCTGTATTACTTAGTTTTATTTCCTACAGCTTCCTCATATTCCTCACAAAATAGTAATTATTTTAATTTGTTTATAAGCTTTAACTGCATAAACACAGCATGTGTTCAAATGTATATTATTATGGTATAAAACCATATCTTTATATAGTTGTATAATTACTCTATGTAATCATAAGTTTATACAGTATAATTAAAATGTTTTATAAAAGTGTTGTTTTTTACAAATAGTATTTATTTTTTAAAAATCAGGAAACAGCAAGTAAAGAATGAATTTCTAAACATTTTGACAGGTTAAATCCCATTAAAGTAGCAAACCTGGATTTTAACAAACATCTGAATTAATGCTCTTTTCCATTATGATGCAAAATTTAAATTCTTAATTGTATTCCGTTTAACAAAAATGTTTTCTGCTTGAAATAGTTGAAATCTTAACCATGTATTAGGCAGACCTATTTATAAATGAGACACAAAGCCCATAATATGCATCTCAGAGATTAAGAGACAATGTTCAGCTGAGACAATGTAGTTTATATAGCACATCAATCTTCATATATCTCTAGCATTCTATAAGATCACTAATACCATATCTGGTAATTTTTAATTTCATATTATTTGCCTATTAGAAATTTTCTTAATCAGAGAGACAACCTCCGCCTCTACCTCCTTTTTTCTTCCTGATGTGGTTTAAAACTGGTTCTTAAAGAAAGCAACAGAAAAATGCTGTTTGTCTTTACTTATCATTTATTATAGTTCTCAAAAAGGTCTGGGTACTTTTTTTGTCAATCCTAGCATTTTAACACAGATATTTTCCATGCTATGTTGAACAAGGAAGGCATGGTGAAATTAAAAGTCTTTTTTGTTGTTTTGAAATTGCATTTGTTTTGCATTTCCTGTTAACACAGAATAAAAGCAAAAACCAATCTTTCCACCTATATGTGCATTCGTTCATTTAAAAAGACCTGGCAATATTACTTCCACTATTATTTGCCAGTGGGATAATTACAGTTTGAACTTTTAGATTTTGCTAGTCAGCTGATTTAGTGCAATTTACTGCATTTCTGACAATCTCAGCCAATGACATACTGCGTATTATTGTAGGATTTTGTGAAAAGCAAATGACTTTAATACATTACTTTAAACATGCAACTTAAAGTAATGATTTATGAGATGATTATCAGTTGCCTTATTTATGAAGACTAGAGGAGGCCTCAAAACCCAGATGGTATTGGAGGCTTCAAATTTCCATAGCACAGAAATCTATGATTTGCTGTGAATCCTTTCAGCCCTCAATAGATGGGAAAAGATTGAAATGCTCTGGAGATGAGTCCTCTTTATTTTTTTAATGAAAGGCTGTATAATATATTTTCTGTATAGCTGCAGCAGCTGTCAGCAAGAGCATCTCAGTTCAGCTCTATTATGGGAGAACCAATACCCCATCCTATGGCATCAAGATACACTGAGGGGCCAGCACTGATTGACAGCTTGTCACCATGACGTCTTATTCCATCTCTGTTATGGAGAAAATTAATGTCACACCACCAGCCTTATGACTCGCTGTCATCTTATAACTGCTCACCTTTTATCAATGCTCTAAATAACATTTCAAGCCCCATCGTCTCACGGTGGACAATCCGGTCAAGGGACATTAAATCGGATGACTGTGAAATGTCATAATAAAAATGGAATGCTAACAACTTCTTCACTAAACTAGCTTCTCTGGTTTTTAAACTGTGACAAGGGGGAGCAGGGGTTCAGCACACCCGTTCTGAAAAGGTCATAGAATCTCTCTTTTGGTCTGCTACCCATTACGGCCCTCCTCCAATCCCAAAAGGAATTAATCTTTTCATACAATTGTGATAAAATGGTTCAAACGGTAATGCCTCTTTAATTTGTAGGGCTCTGATGTTCTGCTACAAATGGTTAAATGACAGTAATAGAGTCATTTTCCAAGACTATTTGATCTGATGTCAGGGTCAGTGCATTTACTCTTTTCAGTCTCAAAAATAGGGCAAAACACATTTTTAAATACAAAGACCTCCTTCTCAATACTTTATAACTAAAACTTTATAAATAATAATTTTTAAGTAAAAAAATCATGGATTTTTCAGTTATCCAGTAATATTTACTACAGATTAAGTGAAGGATAACACTAATATTGAAGATTTTCTGTAAAATATGTAGGGTTAAAAGTTTGCTATCCAGGATTATTATTTATCCAGGATTATTGCAGCTATGCATGGCTCATGTTGATGAACCAAGTTATTCAGCTTGTAAATAACAATCTAATGTCTGAAATAAACATACTAAAAATCAGATTTTCAATGTCATACTTTAAAAAAAATATGATGTTGCTATCCTCTATTAATATTTTCTCAAACTAATAAAAAAAATTGGGGAAAAGGAGATGTAGGTTTAAAAGTTGTGATTTACTGGTTATTTGTTTATTATTAAAAGATAACAAAAACAATGAACATCCTTTGCTTCATATTTTTCTGGTATACTGAAGACTAAAATGCATATTTCATTAAAATTAATATTTGAGAAATGCATTTATCTCCCAAAATATAGTCTGACAGATCAGCTTGCCTTAGTTGACTCAAAAATCTGAAATAATATAGGTAGTCACTAGTTTTCAGATGATTTAGTACATTTCTTAGTTCTTACATGATTTTAAAAATATAATGGTTAGTCTTGCTAAGTCACCTCTATTAAATTGTGTTTATGATAATACTATTAGTGTATGATGTGTACAAGTACTTGCAGGCAGCTGATTCAGTGGAGATAGGTAGAATAAATTTGCTGAAGCACACATCCTGCTAATCTATTTGAAGAATATTGTACAGCAATAGTACTAGCACTTCATATTATCTGCACAGCCTGATAAGGTACATCTTTATTAAATTCACTTATTGAGAGGATGTCAACCATAGACTAGGAATATTAAATAAAAAACAAAAAAAATTAAACAGCCTTCTGTTAGTCAGAGTTTAGTTTAATACACAGTGTCTAGAGATAACTTCTAAACACCTGGCAGACCTATACAATAAAAGCTTTGTAATTTTAGGAGAGATAGCTTTTCTTCTTTCTTCTTTGTGTTTAGTAAGTCAGTTTTAGTGAATCCAATATTAATAAAAGCTGGAGTAAGAGCTCCCCTTGCTGTTCCTTTACTAAAACTACACAACTGCTTCTATAATACAAGGACAGGATATTTTTCAAAACGTTCAATCCAGATTTTAAACATTCAGTATCATTATTATGTTAGATTTCTAAGCTACTCAAAACATCTGATTCTAATAGAACAAATCCCTGAAGGAAGGGCTATGTTTTAAATACTGGAAAGTTGTCCCATATATAAAATTCATTTCTTCAGCTACTTACGGACATTATTTGTTGGCAAAGTCAGGAAGGAAATGTCTTCATTATAACAAGAAGTTAATATTTCAGTGAAAAAATAAAACCAAGTAAAACTACATTTATACACATATATATTAAAAATAAAGAATAATCTTTATTACCATAACTGGTAGAACAAACTACCCACCAGAGTTAGTAGAGGTGAGACACTGTATATAGTCCTAATAGAGTGAGCAACAGGCTGATGGAAGAACAGACAACTACAGTTGCCATACTAAACTGATATTCTAAGGAAAGTGACTTCAACAATGTTTAGTATTTTATAGGTTGGTTTCTTATCCATACTGTTTTTTGGGGGGTGGCGGGTTTATCTAGAAGGAATAGATCTCTGACTTGTGGGCTCTTCTGGATGCTGGACTAATATAAGTAGCGGAAGTTGTGACCAGAAGGATTTCATCCCTATTTTTATCATTTGGTAAAACTGTATTGTATAGTTTTACTCTCAGGTACTTGGAGCAGGACTATTATGGAAGCATATAAACCAAGTAAGTAAGTAAGTATGTTAACAAGTTAATTTTACTTTTACATTTTACTGTTTTATCACTATAACGTTATGCAAAAAAGAGTAAGAAAAAGATGCTGCATACATATCTTTTTAGGATTTCTTTCCTTTCCTTTGGGTCTTCCAAGGCATTCATTGAGAAGTCAGAGATGCTGACTGCAGCTGAAGCAGTCAATGTAACCAGCAGTATCAGATGCCCTTCGCCTTCTTCCAGAGGCAGCTCTAGCTTATGAGTATGCTCTTTACTTAGAGTTGACAGGTCAACCTGGCACCTAGAAACAAACATGTTTAGCATGTTGTTAAGTTTACAACAATGCTGTGAAATACTGTGAACTTGGTTACCCAAAATGAACCATATTATATTTACTTCATGTTTTCAGGACAAAGACTCCAAATTCATGTATTTTATCATTCAGCAAAACAGGTATTTTATCGAATCATATTCCTGCCTATGAAGTTGAAATGCTAGAAAACAGAGGACTAGAAATGAAATGTTCCTTTAACTTCCTTGTATAACTTTAAAAAATTCACAGCAAGACATCCAATATATTGCTATGTTAACCAAGCTCCTTTTGTTGACTAAGCAGCAAAGAGATGAAGTTCCTCTCCTCACTACAACCTATGATCTAAAAACCACTCTAGATAGTGGGGAGAAGGGCAATCCTGGTTTGGGAAGAAAACAGGGAGCTCAAAAGTCTCATTGGTCAGATTTCAATATCTACAGTGTTGGCATTTAACCAGAGATGTAACTGAAATCTATCTAAACTTGGTTCAGAGTGCAACACATGTTTGGCTACACACTCAACATTTTTTCTGCAATCACAATTTATAATTATGTCCCTCCACCTATGGGGATGGATTATTTTAGCCATAGGAAGAGGTGGGGAAAGAGACAGAATTTTAGAAGTATTTCCCAACCAGCACCTGGTAAGTCAAAAAGGAAAAAGATAAACAGATTTGGTGCTCCAGAAATCAGAATCACATGAGTATCATAATCTGGATATGGAGCTGGGTATAGAAGCAGATCTTTACACATTATTTACAATTCCTGTGGCAAATTCCTTGCTGATAACAAAATGTTAATAGGCAAAGCCCTAATCTAAGCATGCAACACAACTAACAAAGTCAGGCAAAGCCCATGAGGCATTAAGGTATTCAAGTCAAAGAGTTCAAAAGATGAGGTAAAAGACAGTTTTAATAGATATTTGATCAAATGCATTGAGTATGTTTTTCATGGTTTCTTCTGAATGCAGATATAACAGGGAGTTTTGTTGTGCTAAGTACATTTATGCCATGAGTTCACATATGAAACAGGATGCTGAACAGGAAGAGGTCATCACAGATAGAATGAAACATCTTCCTCTTTTTTTCCAACTGTGCTCTAAAGTGGATAAAATTATGCATATAACAGTATGAGATTAAAGTTAAATCTTAGAATCTTAGAATCAGAATGTGTATCGAAGTTTGCATTGTGCATTTATTCTTTAGCTTATTTTTTCCCTTTGAACAAGAGCCAGTTGGTCTAGTGGTTAAGCCACCAGGTTAGGAACTAGGAGATTATGAGTTCCAGTCTTGCCTTAGGCATTAAAGTTGGCTGGGTGACCTTGGATTAGTCAGTCTCTCTCCACTGATGCCATCAGGCTCACATAATAGATCAGTCAATTCTTATCATAACCAATGGATCAACACTTGGCTAATCTGGAAAAACAAACCCTTCACTTTCAGGGAAAAAAGCCAGGAAGGGGGGAAAAATCTCTCTGCAAGATCATTAACTATTCTACACATTGAAGAAAACAGAAATCAAAGCCCATCAAGCCCCACAATAGGCTTCTAACCTCAATTATAAAGTCTGTTCTTTGATATTCACAGAATATCCTAGTCTTCAAAAATCATTTCAAGTGTGATAGAAGAATGTTATTTGATTTAACCTTACAATCCAGCAGGTCCAAGTTAGGCTCACAATAGGATTTATCTTTTATTATCTATACACTTAGTTGCTACTCCGTGGATAGATAACATTATATAGAATGCAAAAAAGGAATAATAAATAATAAACACATGCAATAAGGAAGGAAATTAAGATAAATCTAATTTACAAGAACACCATTAAATACACCCAAATCTCAAATTCCAACCTCATGAAGCTAGCCATGGTTTCATTAACTACTTTCAACTTAACAACAGCGAACACCAACAAGTCACAGAACATCTATAGGATCTCCATATCATGTGAAGAGCAGATATGTAACATTTAGAACAAAATCAAATCCCAAACATGTACTATACATGTCAATGACACACCTGTCATCCTAAAAGAGGACCAAATCAGACTTCAAACATTTAATTCCAGATGCCCAGAAATGAAGTTCATTAAGAAGACTGAGAAAGAAAAGAAACTCCCATTCCTTGACATCCTTGTCACCAACAAAACAGAAAAACAACAAACCTTGAATGTATTTCAATTAACCACTCCACAAAATCAACTCAAAATCAGTTATGCAAGTACTTCAGAAAAGCAGGACTTAACTACCTAATTCAAGAAGAACAATTACCTCCAATTTAATTTTAAAAGTTATTTGGAATAAAAAAAACCAAAAAAACCAAACAAAACAGAGAGACTCCCTTCAAGAACTACAGCTATCTGAGGAGTGCTGGTGCACAATGATTAGAATGCAGTATTGTAGGCAAACTACCCACAGCCTGGACTTCGGGCTCAGCCTTCCAAAGACAGTAAAATGAGGACCCACATTGTTGGTGGAAATATACTGACGTTGTAAATTGCCTAGAGTGCTATATACTATAGAGATATATGTAAGTCTAAGTTATGCTATCTTGTTATTACTATCTTTTCTTTAAAACCTGTAGCTGCCGATATTATATCAAAGATCATATTCCAGCTTCTGATGCTGACATTCTGCCTTACATATGTAATATATATAGTGCTAGATAGACAGAAATTATTGTATAGCTAATAACTGAGCTAATTATCAAATACTACCAATAGAACCCTAATCTTGTACCATAAATCTTTTGAAATGTAATTTTGAAAAGGGATGGCTTTTAGCTGATATGATCTGCCATCAATACATTAAAAAACTATTTCCCTACAGAATTAGGCGATTTCTAAATGTTATTTCTTCTTTTAAATTCAAACAATTTACTTCAAGCAATTGAAATTATATGGTCTCTTCTTCAAAGTTCATCCTCATACCATATTTGTAGACAAACCTGCCAATAAAATCATCCTTTTTGCCAGCATCTCTGTCCCAGACTGTAATATCAATAATTCCACCTCGTTCCTCATAAAGATGTAAGTCAAATTGTTCCCTCCACTTGGGATTCAAAGTTTTTGACATTATCTAGAGAAAAAAAAAATTAAAAAAATGCTTCTTAGTTAAGATGTCTTTTCTCTCCAAGAATAACAAAATAGATTTTTGATTATTTTAATAGTTATACATTTACCTACTTAGTTTTGGATTTAAGTACTGTATTATTTGTCTTCTGGATAGCAGGAAAGATAACATTTGTCCACATTTATTAAAATGTTCACTGAGAAACATGCTAAAGTTTCTCAAAGCACACAAAAAGTACGAAAATTGTAACAAGTCATTCATTATCTACTGCACTTTTGCCTTTTATATCACTAAAAAACTGATATGAGTTTCTAGTTGTTTCATCATCAAACTTTTAAAATAGATTAACTTTTTTCTTGCTTAGAGACACAGAGATGAAACAGATGTTACACCTTTTTCTGAAATTCATAAAAATTTAATTTCCTTTCTCAGTACTTTTCTTTCCTTAAAAAAACCTGTAATAAAAAAGATCTGAATTATTAAAAACAAACATTACATAAAAACAAAATAGGACATCTCTCATTCACTTCTTAAAACTACATAAAATGTATTATTTAATTTATTACATAAGAGTTTCTATTCCTGACCAACAGTATCTGAGACAGGAGCATAATTCACCCTCCGTCACATTCTGAAACACTGGCAACCATTTGTATTTATGACCACTTGCCAAGTGCTCTGCAATCAAGTGATCACAATCTGCAATTTTTTCTGCTGCCTTCCCCAGAAAGTTAATGGGGAAGACAGCAGTGGATGTTGAAAGTAGACAGGAATGTTGGGTTTGAGGTCCATTACCCTGCATGCAAAGTAATTTCTCCTCCCCACTATGCAGGCAAGTGAAATCCTCCTGCATACTGGAGGAACAGACCTCAAATCTTGGGAAAATGCTAGTGAAGGCCAGCATTCTGAGTCTTCCAGAACACTGACATCTGATAGTGTTTTCACCAGATTTGAGGTCTGCTTCTTCAGGCACTAAGAGATTTCCAAATCTAGCAAAAAAGGTTGAAAATATCATTCTCACAATTGTTCTCCCTGTGTGTGGGGAGAGGGCCCAGGTCTTCCCAGTAGAGTAGGAAGGCTGGGTCCTTTCTGTGCCTCACCACGTCTGGGAGGTCCAGACCCTCTTCCTGGTGCTCTGCTTAACAACCTATGTGGCTGCTTAATGACTGCAAGATATAGGATTACTATTGTTGAGCGAAGCAGTCACATGGGTGCCTCCCTTAATGATCACTTTGCTCAAAACTGAGATTCTGGATCCTGCTGTGGTTGTAAATAGAGGACTACCTTATTCTTCTTCAAATTAAAACCCAGAAGAATGTGGATTCATACAAACATGGGATTAATCTTTGTGGTCTTCTAAACCAGGGGTAGGCAAACTTGGCTCTTTTATGACTTGTGGACTTCAACTCCCAGCATTCCTGAGCTAACATGA
>JANHFR010007504.1:0-11091 GCA_032468015.1 Mimophis mahfalensis | reverse complement strand
GCTTATTGCCCCCAACAATCTGGGTCCTCAATTTACCTACCTCGGAAGGATGGAAGGCTGTGTCAACCTTGAGCCTGGTGAGATTTGATCATGCCTTACTTAGAGGCTAGCTGACTTAGGCTAATTTCTTACAGCCTGCTCCACCAAGGTCTCTACTGATGATATCACATAACTGCCTCATTTAGCAACAGCAATCCTAGGCATTCCTGGTTGCCATCGTAACCCAAAGACACATAGTATTAAGTAGGAAGAGGAGGAGTTCCACAGAAGGAATGCAGGGATGCAGTGGGTTGTGGGGAAAAACAAGGGAGAGCTGGCAGAGGCCACGAAAAATGCATGAAGTTGGGGGAAGGGCTGGGAAGGCTGGTGCAGGCCACATACAGGGGTGCTGCAGTCCAGAGGGAAAGCAGGAATGATTTACCAGAACAACTTGTGACACCTCTGATAATTTCCCCATTGATTTTGCTTGCAGGAAGCCAGCAGGGAAAGTCACAAATGGCGATCATGTGACTCTGGTTCCTTAATGACATTGTAATTAGGAGCCAAACACCCAAGTGCCCCATCATGATTATGTGACCACATGGGTCATTCCCAAGTGGAAACTTTGATGACTGGTCCATTTTTTCAGTGCCATAACTATGAACACTCATTCGATGAATGGATATAAGCCGAGGATCACCTCTATAATCTTTTAAGGTACCTCCAATTGTTTCTCACGTAACAATAATTATTTAATTTGCAACAGCAATGAAAACTCATTGACCCAAAACCCAGGGTATTCCACTAGACAAAGCCTTTTGATTTGAGGCTCTGCTACCCATTCTGGGGGCTGAAAATGAAGAATTTATAATGCTAAGACATACAAACCATCTTAAATAATATATATTATATTGCACATGTGCAAATGAGCTATTAGCCAAGGAAAAAAAGGGAAAGAGGATTCTATTTTGTGACATTCAGTCAGGAAGAGTCCAACACAAGGCTTCTTACCTTTGAACCCAGCATGCTATTGCATTTTCTGAAGATCTACAACTTATTCATATAAACAAATATGTTTACATCCAAATAAACATGTTTGTATGGAAAATGGGATTAAAGTCATATATACCTGCCATGCCAGCAACTGCCCAGGATCAAGTTCAGCAGCCTTCTTATATGCACCTTGAGCCTGTTCAGGTTGTTCTAATTCAGCCGCCGCCAAGCCAATGAATACCCAAGCATTGTAGTTATTTTTTTCCTGTTTCAATACTGCCTATTAAACAGAAATTCAAATGAAAATATCAAACTACACTTTTTGCAATTGAGATAAACATTTATTAAATAATTTAAAAGCTTAAAAAGTCTTATTCAGATTTATTGTCTTTGTCTGTGTACTGACTTGCCCAAAAATTCAGATCAAGTTATATAACATCTAAAACCATGCAAGAGTCTTGATAGCAAGAAATATGTTCTGGGTGGCACAGTTTCCAGCATTTTTATTATATATAAAAGTACTGGTGGAAAAACAGCCTGCCAATGCCAGTCTCCGAAGACATTAATAAACAAACAACAACCTGGCTCAGTGGTTGGATTCACAAATAATGCTAAACAATACTGTAATGCCATATGCTTCGTTGCAGCTTAATATGTTGTATGAACCCAACCACAGTTGTCTGTAAAGTGATTGTGCCTAATTCAACAAAATAGGTTAAATAAAACTCTGGCTTAATAAGCTAAACCAGGAAGTTTTATATAATTATAGAAGGAAAACAAATCCCAAAGGATAAGATAAGAAATGTTCTACTGCTGCAGAAAATAGTATAAAACAGGGGTCTCCAACCCTGGCAACTTTACAACTCCCAGAATTCCTCAGCCAGCACATGGACTTCAACTCCCAGCGCATGGGAATTGAAGTCCACAAGTCATAAAATTGCCAAGGTTGGAGACCCCTGGTATAAAGGCAGAGAAAGAGGAACCACAATGCAAGTGAAGACATCCCTTAAATGGCATTAGAGATGGTTATAGTACTATGAACATAACATTTTAATGCAAACAACTTATGATCTTTGACTAATGATTACCTTGCAATGTTTCAGTGCTTCTTTATACTCCTTATTTCTTATGGCATCTCTAGCACTTTTCAATGCTGCTTTCACTTCCTTGTTTGACATGGCTACAGGTAATATTAATGTAAAAAAGTTACTGAAGACAGTTTACGTATATTTGTAAAATAATATAGTATTTTACTCAGCAGTGTAGCTAGGTTAGAAGAAACACGTTTGACAAAGACATACTGATGCATACACAGCTAGACTCT
Organism: Mimophis mahfalensis; assembly: GCA_032468015.1. NCBI lineage: Eukaryota > Metazoa > Chordata > Lepidosauria > Squamata > Mimophis > Mimophis mahfalensis. The sequence goes on along the minus strand of JANHFR010007504.1, from coordinate 8,795 downwards.
AGACTAGAGAGTATATACAGGATCCACAATCCAAAATAATTGTGGTGTAAAAAAAATAATGAAACTTTTGTTGCAATAACACAACCCAAGCCCTTGCCTTTTGTATTTGCATCCTAATGTCAGGTATAAATACAATTAGGTAAATCCCACAGACTGCATTGTGACATATGTACTTCTGTCACATGTCTCCCTGCTTTGGATGCCTTACCATTTATCCTTCATTCTGCAGAATTTGTGGAAGCTCTGGAATATTGCACTAATATAATTTTCTTTTCATGGCAATTAAAGAAATTTTAAGTGTTTTAGTTCAATAAGAGAAAGGGCAAAATAAACAAAAAACATTATTTTATCCTGCTTGTATTTCCCCAGTTGCTTCTCAGTTCAACCCAGCTGAATATTTTGAATAAAGAATGTCTTTCACTTTCACTGCTCTCTCAAGTAGACCTTCTCAATAAGTATTATTTTAATGGTCTGCAGAGGGAACCCTCCAGCCTATAATGTAAAGTAGCATAATTACAAGTATGTGGCAGATATGAAGGAAATTAGGAATTTCTTTGAATCGTGTGTGGGCAAACATTTAAACTGCTATTGTCTGGATTTATAATTGTTTCACAACACTTGTAAGCACAGCTATAATCACATATACTAAGATCATCACTGTCATTGATAGCTATACTTTAAAAATGCCCATAACCTACTTAACAATTATATATACAACAAAACAAATGTATGTCTGCAGTAAGTCTATACTCTATAATAATGATCAGAAAACAACTACGGAAGGAAAATATATAAGGCACGGATTGAAAAGTACAGGGCAAATGTGATGACATGTACCCTACAGGTAAAGTTTATAACCAAGAATGTGGATTCAGCATACTTCTTCGGGGATCTTCCAGTCCAGAGGAAGTTTTTTATTGCAGAAATGTCCTGCTTTGCTTGCAATAAGCAATATGTAGGGCAGCTGCACAATAAATGTATTTATCAGTTAAATATTTCATGAAGGTCTTTCTCAATAGACGTTTTGGGAAAGAAAAATGATGGGGAAAAACAGGGGACCTATACACGGGAAGCGCCGTTGCCCTAAATGGTGGGGATGCGACCATGGCACCGGTGCAAAAGAAGCCTTGACTGGAACCTCCCTAAGACGACCAGGCCAAAGGCCACGTAGCAAAAGGGAGCCGCGGACACATGGAAGAGGGGATGGGAAGCGGCGATTCAGAACCGCGCAGCTAACCCGGTCGTTTCGCTTTCCCCCAACGAAATCGCAGATCGGTTTAAAGCACGAGGTCCATCGCATTTCCTTTTGCAAAGCAGCCGAAGCCAGGCACAAGGGCGGAAGAAGCGCGCTCGGGGGCTCAAGAAACAGCCTCGCCCGGGGCCGCACAACGGGCACACTCACCGGCCGTCGCAGCGCCCCGACACAACTACTAGTACCAGCAGCCACCGAGAATCGTTTCCTCAAATTCGCAAAAAAAAAAAAAAAAAATATTGCGCAGGCGCGCCGAGCTTTTATTTATTTATTTATTTTTTCAGAACCTCCTCTCCCATTTCCCTGACGTCAGAGGGCAAACCACGCGAGGTTGTCTGGTTCATCATTCGCGGGGGTGACGGGAGTTGTGGTTCGCAGGCGGAGACGTTTCCATTCGTTTCCACGTAGCCAGTCTCTTTGTACGCAGCTTCTAACTTTTCACTTGTTAAAGTAAATTGGGGAGAATACATTCCCTTTTATCACCGGGTGCAATACACTTTTCCTTTTACTGATTTTCGTAACTCTACTGCTGAAATACACGGATTGCATTGCGAGAAATGCACGCAATCGTTTGGGGAGGGGGATTATGCTGCAAATTTTCACCTTGTGAATTGAGTTCAATTTTTTTTCCTACACGAAGCATATATTATTGGATTGGATCGTATCATTAGGTGACGAGGACAGAACATTACTGCACAAGTATTCCGATTTCCTAATTTTATTATGGCTAGTTCCTCTCTTCACAGACAGTGGTCCCTGGTCCAGCATTTACACTGTATTTTCGTCGCGTTACCCTATGGTTCGCTCATTTTTGTATTTATTTAATTTCCCGTTTCCCCCGCCTTTCGCATAGTAAAAAAGGACGAGCTTTTAGCATATTTCTAACCTTGAAGGTGAAGCTCGCTCTGATGCATTCAGTTACCAAAAGCATTGGCTATATAATAACTTAAGTTTTCGCAATATGCATCAGGGGAGTGGTAGTTTTCCCTAGTGCAGATGTTTTGATTTTTTCCGGCATAATGGTGTTATTTGTCGATCACGAGCTTCCCAGCTGTGGAATGAATCATCCGGCAGGCTCAAGTCAAGCGACGATCGTCTGCCTGGCTGCGCGAAGTGAAAATGGGTTCCGAGAGGGAATTCTGAAAGGAAGGGGCTGGAGCCTTTGATCTGATCTTCAAGAAGAAATGGGGAAGGGGGGGAGAAACCCCGCCTGCTTTACAAACTATATAATAGTTAGCTTGTGTCTTCTGCTGGTCCGATTTGTTTCTTGGGGACCTGTAAAGGCGAGGCCTTTGCTGCTCCGTCCTAAAGACAGCTGTGGTACTTGTGGAAAGCCTAATGTTGTGCTGGTGGTGTGCGATTCTTTTGTAAGTATTTTGTTTTCTTTTTAATAGGCCATTTAGACAATTTCGTTTTCTACTGACTTTGATTGAAGGGAAAGAAGGGGCAATGACAAGACATTGTCATCTACTGAAGGATTCCCCAGTTTGGTGCCCTGCAGATATTTTGGGAGTGTAATTCCTTTGGCCATAGTAGGATCAGATTAGTGGAAGATGTAATTCCACACCAGGGAGTCCTGTATTCTGGAGAGTTGGCCTACTGTGTGTCTCTTTTGGCTGCTTCGCCTTTCTGTCTGTTCCCATTTGAAGCAGAAAACTAATGCGTCATTAGCGCTGAATGTGAACTCAGTAGCTAAATAATTTGAGTATATTCACTATGTAAACTGCAATCCTAGTAACATTTGCCCATTGAACCAATGGAATTCACTTCCAAGTAAAGTTGAATAAGGCTACCATGTCTTTCCAAGGTAGGAATAGTGAGAATGAGTATACAAGTGGTGCAAACATTTCACAGTTTGTGTACACTAGGGGGCCTACCAACACAATTAATAAAATAATAGGTAGAGAGAGACTTTGCAAGTTTTTCTGTGTTTTTAAATAATAGTGAGAAGGTGATTAGGATTAGAAAAAAAAAAGCCATGTCTATTAGAAGTTGCTAGCAAAAATGACAGTTGCCTGAGCACATGTCAGATTGGTCTTATGTAATCTTACTGAAAGACAAAAGCTTTTAAATATTTACCGTAAATTTTGGACCATAAGACTCACTTCCCCCCCCCAAAAAAGTAGGGGGGAAATGAGGGTGCGTCTTATGGTCCGAATGCTGTCCAGCACATGCACAAGCCGGGGCAAGCACTCTCAGAACAACGGAGCTAAATATTTTAGTATACTGATACTTTGGTTCAGAATATTTTTTTTTCTTATTTTCCTGCTCTAAAAACTGGGTGCGTCTTATGGTCAAGTGCGTCTTATGGCCTAAAAATACAGGTAACCCAAAGGTGCTTTTTCCAAAAGGCAACTGGACTTTCTTAGTTAATTCCACTTTGAAATATTTTCAAAACAAAATAAAATAAAAAAATTTAAGAAAATCCAGTTGCCTTTTGGAAAAAACACCTTTGGGACAATCATGACCTGGATGGACAATTGAGAATCTCCATAAACACACTATGTTTAAAACACAGTGTAGACTGCAAAGTTTTAGAAAATTCCAGTATCTTTCTTAGGCTGAACAAATGAGTGACTGGGTTCATTAAATAATCAGAACTGTTAGCCCTTCAGGCTACAAGAACAGGATATTTCTCAGTTCCAATATCTAGAGGAGGTAGGCAGAACAGAAAATATTCTCCATTAGAATTCCTTCTGTAATATCATTTTAAGTAACTCGAGCAAGAAATTTTAAATTTTTGACCTGTTAGGGTTAAATGACGGTGTGGTAAAATTATTGTTCCTTTGAGTCAGCACTGATTTCTGGAAATCACATGGATCAATCCCTGCAGTTTCCTTGGCAAGATTTCAGAAGTGATTTGCCATAGCTTCCTTCCTAGGGCTGAGAGGCAGCAAATGACCCAAGGTTACCTGTCTGGTTTTGTGCCTAAGACAGGACTAGAACTCACCATCTGCCAGTTTCTACCCTGGTGCTCTAATTCCTACGTAAAACTGGTTTGCTTCTCTCCCTAAAAACATATATAAAATATTTAATTTTCAATATAGATACAGTATACAAATTGCACATTTTAGCCACTAATTCGTAATATTCCTTAATCTCTGAATGCATTCCCAGTCAATTTTCTTTTCTTTTCCTGCAGGATGGAAGGCTAACATTTTCCCCAGAAAATGAAACAGTAGTTTTGCCTTTTATAAATCTCATGAGGAAGCAAGGCAGCCTCTTTCTTAATGCCTACACCAATTCTCCCATTTGCTGTCCATCCCGTGCAGGTAAAATTATACATAAAAAGGCAACATTTGGGTAAATAGCAAAACAAAAATAAAGGACCTACAGAGAAAATATATTCCTTCCTTGAGAAAGGAGAGAGAGAACATTTTGAAGGATTTTCATGCTATAGGAATTCTCCTGAAGCTTGCACAGTATTGTTCCATAGAAGTGGCAAAAAATTATCTTCAAAGTCACAAGTTCTTGCCTTATGGGCTGTCTTCCAAACTGTATCAACTGAAGAAGACAGTTGTATAAACACATTGTTTTATTAATATTTTTTTTAGCTATGTGGAGTGGCCTTTTCACTCACTTAACTGAGTCCTGGAACAACTTCAAGGGCTTAGACCCAAATTATACAACATGGATGGACCTTATGGAAAAGAAAGGCTACTGTACAAAAAAATATGGAAAACTAGATTATACTTCTGGACATCATTCATTAAGGTGAGTAAAGAATGAAATATGTCTCTTGGGGCTATTAATGAAATCTCAGTAATTTTATTGCTCTTTTCATTGTTTAAATGCTTTTCAGTGCTTTTGTCTTTCAGCAAGAAAACAAAGTGTCTCATAGTCAAGGGCTCACTGTAAAAATTGTTTCAGATATAATTCTTAAAATGAATAACCGTTGTGATGAGCTGTTCCTCTCTACTCCATCCTCATGAAATGATTTCTATTTTATAGTTAAACAAAACTTTGAATTAGAGGTTTGCTTCTGTTAGTGCTGTTGCATTACCAGTAGACATTCTTCCTTTTAAAAATGTGCTTTATATGAAATATGAAGTATGAAGTGAATGCAGGAGGTATGTATGAAAAATATATATTCTCATATATTTTGTACTATTTCAGCATTTCACATCCTTCAAAGTTGTAATTGGTGTCCAACTTCATACTTTATGTATTATTTATGTCAAATCTTGTCTGGATATTAGGTTAGCCCTAATAATAGAAAAAATAATACACAGGGATTTTATTATCTGATAGAATCCAGCCTGGTGTGTCTGTTTGCTCAGTGGTAGTAGGAATAGTGGTATAAATAATGAAAGCATTATATCAGCAAACTTTTCTTTAGAGCCATATGCAGTTCTTGAGAATTTCAGGGAAGTAAAAATCAGTATTTAAATGTGACTTCTGGTAAGTCCCATGACTGTGTTTTGATGATATAGCTTAACTCCCAGCTGCTCATAATGCAACCCTTGGAAAAAAGCTTGACCAAGACTCATTTCTTAATCACCTTTGGATCTATTTTTTATTGCTTTGGAAATACTAAGACCCTTCAGAACTTCAAGTTTTTATTGCATTCACTAGGGAGGTCTCTTCCTTAGCTTTAGACAAAGAAGTTTTAAATACAGTTTTAAGAACTTGAATAAAGATTAGTATTTGGAATAAACAGAAAAATAGTACATAGAGTTAAAAATGGGCTTAGATTCAAATTAATTTTAAAAATTGTTCCTGCAATTTTTTGGATGAGGGGGTTCTTTGGAAAAAAAAATCAATATAGGAAAGGAGTTTGAAGGTTGGACACTAGAGGGAACTAGAATAACATAAATATTAAAGGCAAAGAATACTTAAGTTTGACATGTTATCAAAGAATGGAGCAAAATACATTTAGGATGGATATTTTTAAGGATATCTTCGAACATTGACATCAGAAATTAATTTTAATAATATCTGATATCATAGAAGTGTGTTAGTGATGTCACAGACAAAGAACAAGGTATATTGGATAAGAATGACATTGATTTGAATATATTTAAACATGACAAGAATGATATGGAAAATGATATTTTAGATATAAAAATGAAGCTGGCTGATGTCTTAATATTTAAAAGGGACATAAAGTAGCAAACAAAAAGAGTGATTTGGATAACCTTTTATTATTGGATGTACAAAAGAGCCATTAAGTTCTTGAAGTAATATTTGACAAGGGACACAAATAGGTAAATGAAATCAAGTTCTGAAATTATTTGAAGTGATTAAAAATTGAGATTGTTAGAAGTACAGGGAAGGAATATAGAGTTGATTTATTTGATCAAGGTTATAATTGATATTTTGCTGATAAGAAATGAATGATAAGGCAATTTAAGCAATGAGATAGGCAAAGAAGAGAGGTTTTGTTGCGTTTTAAGAAATGGTGACAACTTACTAAAATTATACTTGCAATAGAAGGGGAAATTACTTTTTATATATTTTTTAATTATTTTTTCTTTTCTACACATTTTATTCTTTGTATTTTTTATCTTTTGGTAGTTTGTAATATACGTTTAAAAGATGTATTGGACAAATCCTAATAAAATGCTTGATATTGTTCATTAAAAATTATGTGGATATTAATCTCAAAATGGATTTAGAATTTCTTAATTAATAAAGCTGCTGTTCAAATCATCTGTCTACACTAACTTAACCCTGCCCTAACACAAGGACATTAGAGAAAAGAACTAATGGTTGTTTTCTCTATAGGTAGATGCTATCAGACTGAAGGGAAACAAAACCAGGGGGATGCGCTAATCCTTTCCCTTAACTTGTCCTACTGCAAAGCTGTAGGGCCTTAGATACTGTGTATCCTTTGTATAACCTCCCCTGTTGTTTTGACTGCTTTGTAAGCAACCCTTTCATTTTGAAATCAAGCAGAATAGAAATAAATACAGGAAAATGTCTTTCTGTCCCAGAAAGGATAACTAAAATATTTTTTTAAATAGAATAACAACCAATCATGCACTATATTTAGGAATTCTGTGGGAAGCTGCCACTAAGGAAGCTGGCAGAAATGTTTCTACGAGTTTTGGGTTGAATGATGTGATGAAATACAGTAGATCGCTTTTTAACAGAGATGTAGGTCACATGACTGTTGTGGTAACAAAAAAACCCTCATAGACTAGAGATTGTTCAATTTTTTATTAAAAAAACAGAATAGGGATAATAGGGAAGTTGAATACTTTGCCTAGCACTTTTGCTGGGGTGGGTGGGAAATTTTTATATACGGATGCAGGCTGAAGCAAAGTTTGGGACAGAAAAGAATCTGCTTCAGAAATTGCTTTGTTTTGCAGGCATTTTTCCAGTTTATGTTGTTTCCATGGAAACTAAAAATTGCTTAAGTCTCTGTTGGCCATTAGTCAGGTTTGGGTGATATTTGACTAAGGTCAATAATGAAACAAAGTATAGATATTTCTAGCTGTAGCCATAGGTAGATTAAATACTTTTCTAAAATGACAGCCTGTCCCATACAGTCTACTTTGGCATGTTGCATAAACTGAATCAGCATATATTGGCCTGTATTTGCTGTTACAAGAAAGAACCATGCTATATTTGGTTTTCCTGAATGTTGCAGAAAGCCCAACATGATAATCCTTGTGGTCCTTACCAGTTCTATAATTTTGTGATTCTGTGAATTACAGCTGGCTTCAGGTTCATACATTCTTACCTTTACTTTCTGCTTCTATAGCTGCTGTGAGAAAAATAGGAATGTAGAAACTTTAGAATGAGTGTAATTTGGTTATACATACATGTACTGTGCAGCCTAACCTTTTAAACTGCAGCAATAGTTAATAAAAACAAGCCAAAGTAATAATCTTGGGTAATTTGCATGTAATTAGAATTCAAAAGCATACATTAAAAGCTCTTCTTATTTTCAGTAACCGTGTGGAAGCTTGGACCAGAAATGTTGATTTTTTGCTTCAGCAAGAAGGCAGGCCTGTGGCTAAACTCATAGGCAACAAAACATATATAAGAGTCATGCAAAAAGATTGGAAAGTTACTGAAGAAGCAGCAAATTGGATAAAAAATAAGGCAACTAAACTATCACAGCCCTTTGCTCTGTACCTCGGACTAAATTTGCCTCACCCATATCCTTCACCATCTTCAGGAGAAAATTATGGGGCATCCACATTTCTCACATCTCCATATTGGCTAGAAAGGGTAGGTATACATGAAAAAGATTTAAGAATTCTTTGTCAGCTTACTCTTTTATCAGTATATGAGACAATCTTAGTCTAATATTTATTATTCATTTGGTTGACTGATTAATTTACAGCTCTCCTTTTCTTCAGGAGCTCAAGGTAGTGTATAAAATTCTCTTTCTTCCAAGTTTTTCCCCACAACAACATCCTGTGAAGTCATTTGGGCTGAGAAATAGCAATAGCATTAGATTTATATACTATTTCTCAGGGCTTTCAACCCTCCCTAAGTGGTTAACAGAGTCGGCATATTGCCCCCAACAATCTGGGTCCTCATTTTACCCACCTTGGAAGGATGGAAGGCTGAGTCAACCTTGAGCCTG
>JANHFR010007503.1:24967-36803 GCA_032468015.1 Mimophis mahfalensis | reverse complement strand
TTCTTCCTTTCCCTTCCCTTTTTTTTCTTTCCTGGCTCTCCTCCCATCTTGCCTTCTTTTTCTTTTTCTTTCCTCTTTCCCTTTCTCCTTTCCTGTCCTTTCATGCACACTCAAATGCAAAAGGGGAAACATTTCTCCTTTTGTTTTGTTTTTAGTTTGTTTTGCTAGCCTTCTGCCAGCGAAAACGGAGCTCAGGAGCACCGCACATCCTCCCGTGCTCCATTTTCACTTCAGGCCAGTCCTTTGCTATTTCCAGAGCAGTGCTGGGGGCCAGATCTAAGCACCCTGCAGGCCAAATCCAGTCCATGGGCCTTGAGTTTGACACCCCTGCTTTAATTGCTGGGCTTTATTTATGATGAGTGAAATACCAGACAGATAAACGTTGTGGAGGTAAAATTCATGTCAAATTCTACTCAACCTTCTTCTTCTTCTATTGTAATTGTTTTATTATTTACATAGCAGAATCTATGCTTTTCAACCTGGAGCAGAACTGTGTTTCACAGATCTAACTAATTTGAATCCATTTACTTCAAGTTCAACTGGACATGTTCGAGTGATCAGGTTCACTGAGCAAGATGTTATGAAGGTACAATAACTTTCAGTTGCCCTAATCTGATGATTATCTGTGTCTAATTGTGGAACTAGAAGCTACAGTCCATTCAACCAACCAAGCAAAACAAGCTCCTAGGTATTATCAATTCATAACAGTACCTACTTAATTTCATCTGAATGGCTTAGTTTATTAATGGAAGAATGTGATTAGCCTAGAGCATCATGTACAAGCTGCAAAGTATCTTGGAAAATTATGAGAAGCCTGGCAGAATTAATTTTAAACAAATTACATAAAATTAAGGGGGGGAAATGAGGAAATAACCTTCCTCTGTTATCCTTTTCAATCATCTTTACAGTGTACTTGGCTTGTTCTCAGATTGTAAAATTGCATTATTGTTATTCTTAGTTACCCAGTCACCCAGATGTTTAGAATGGATTTGGTATTTTATCCACCTACCAAGTCTTTTCCAAAGCCCTGGGATAGAAATGTTCTTGTTTAATAATATTAAAGGCATCATCGCAGCATGTAAGCTATTCCAAAGAGAGCTGCCTTTTCCAACTGATCGATGATGACTTAGTCAGTGATGATGGTGTTCAAGGGATGCTCCAGATATTCTGGAATTGCACCCAAGGCTCTTACTACTATTAGTGCTTTCTTTGCCTCCTTTGGCCATAGCTGTTCTACTTCTATTTGGAGGTCTTTGTATTTTGTGATTTTTTTCCAGTTTCCCCCCACCCCCCCTTTTTCTATTCCACTGTCAGGCCCAAGTCCAGAGATGAAATAGTGAGATCCAATCAAATGTAATCCTTTATTTGCTGACATCTAATGGACAAAATCTTGCCGAATTAAAGTTTTAACTTTATAGCTTACTAGAGACATCCTGAGGGAGTCTAGAGTGGCTATCCAGAACCTCTTCCCACCTCCCCTATCCATCTTGGAATTTCACAGTCTCTTAATCAAGGTCTCTTTTGGGGAAAGCTCTTTGTTAGCAAAATACTCTCCCTCTGCTGCTACAAGTGCACATTCCATCACAGTCTCCTGATATTGCAATATCTTCTAACCAAACTATTTTGTCTTACTTATCAACATTTGTAAGGGGTGTTATGTAGCAGAGGCTTATTTAATTGAATTTTATGCCCACGGTTGTTGTTGCATTTATAGGCAGTATAGATTTGCACTCATTAGAGACTTCCAAATTCCATTTATTTAATTTTTGTGAGGTAAAAGTTATCCTTTAACAGTTTTCCCAGATAATTTGTAAACTGAATTTGATAACTTGATAATTATTTGTAAAAAAAAATAAAATAGCATGTGCTGTCCTTTTTACTGCACATTGTACATTGTGCACCTATATATATCTTCAAAAATAATTCCCATTGACTTACATTCAGTTGGACTTCTCTCAAAACATTAATAACTCAGTATTAATATTTATATCACTAAACTGTTACTAACACTATTAGTCATATAATTTTGTGAGCATGGAAAATGGACACAGTTTTGCACACAACCCTGAAAGTTCCCAACCACTTCCTGTTTGTTAACCAAAGACTGAAATATACATTTTGGTTATAATAATAATAATAATAATATTATTATTATTATTATTATTATTATTATTATTATTATTATTATTATTATTATTATTCTAGGCTGCCCAACTCCCAAGGGACTCTGGGCAGCTTACAACATTTAAAAAATGTTTGAGAATAAAACAATCTAAAAATAAAAACCTCCCCTTCAGTGGAATTGTTCACCCCAAGCCTGCTGGCATAGCCAGGTCATAAAAACTTGGCAGAAGGTTAAAAGGTCGGGAATGATCCAGATCCCCAGGGGGCAGCTGGTTCCATAGAGTTGGTGCAGCCATAGAGAAGGCTGTCCCCCTGGGCCAGCTGACATTGTTTGGTGGATGGGACCTGTAGGAGGCCAACTCTGTGGGATCAGATGGGGCACAGGAAGTGGTAGACAATAGTAACAGGCGGTCTCGAAAAGGCAGTCCTAAGCCATTTAGGGCTTTAAAGGTCATAACCAGCATCTTGAATTGCACCCGGAAGCCTACTGGGAGACAGTGCAGCTTGCGCAAGAGTGACATTATATGGGTGTACCGAGGTACATCCATAATCATCTGCGCAGGTGCATTCTGGACCAGCTGAAGCTTCCAAATGTTTTTCAAGGGCAGCCCCATGTAGAGTGCATTACAGTAATCTAACGTCGAGGTGACAAGGGCATGAGTGACATGAGAAGTGCCTCCTGGTCCAGGAAGGGGCACAACTGATGCACTAGGTGAACCTGTGCAAAGGTCCCCCTGGTCACAGCTGTCAAATGTGTTCTAATTTCAGCTGTGGATCCAGGAGGACATCCAAGTTGCGCACCCATTCTGAGGGAGTTAATATCTCCCTGCTCAGAATCAACAATGGACACTCCACTGGACCCTGGATGGATGGGATCCCAAAGCCACTCAGTCTTGTCTGGGTTGAGCCTAAGCTTGTTTGTCCCCATCCAGACCCTCACAGCCTCCAGGCACCGAGACATCCTCTCAATGGCATCACTGATCTGGTCTGGGGTAGAGATGAACAGTTGGGTATCATCAGCATACTAATGGTACCCCAGTCGGTACCGTCAGATTACTTCACCCAGTGGCTTCATGTAGATATTAAATAGGATAGGACTGAGCCCTGTGGCACCGGACATAGTAAGGGCCTAGGGTCTGACCTCTGTCCCCCTACCAACACCAACTGAAAAATACCCAAGAGGTAGGAGGTGAACCACTATAAGACAATGCCCCCCAGTCCCAAACCCCTGAGCCATTCCAGAAGAATACCATGGTGAATGGTATCAAAGGCCACTAAGAGGTCAAGAAGCACCAGGACAGACGAATGTCCCCTGTCCTGGGCTCACCAGAGGTCATCCATCAGCGCAACCAATGCCATCTCAGTGCTATACCTGGGCATGAATCCAGACTGATAGGGATCCAGATAATCTGCTTCTTCCAAGGTCCACAGGATTTGGAGCACTACCACCTTCTCAACAACCTTCCTTATAAAGGTTGGAGACAGGATGAAAGTTCTTTAAATCAGCTGGGTCCAGGGAAGGCTTCTTGAGGAGGGGCCTCACAACTGCCTCTTTCAAGGACAGTGGGAAGAACCCCTCACTCAGAGAAGCATTAATCACCACCTGGAGCCAGCCTCATGTCACCCCCTGACAAGCCAAAACCAGCCAGGAAAGGCACAGATCCACTATACAGGTAGCTGCGTTCATTGTACCCATGGCCTTGTCCACTTCCTCAGGACCCACAGGATCGAACTCTTCCCAAATAACAGGACTAAGACTTGCCCCAGTCATTTCAATAGATCCTGACCAAACAGAGTCCAGGTCTGTCCAGATCTGAGCGACTTTACCCAACAGATACTGAACAAACTCCTCAGCTCAACCCTGTAATGGTTCCTCCATTGCACACACACACACACCCAGATTCAAGAGGGATCTCACCTAAACAAGGGAGCTGGGTGACAGTCTGCAGATGCAATAAGAGTGGAAAAGTGAAGCCACTAAATAAGTCCTGATGCAGAATCTTAATAGTGTTCAGTCGGATTTGGATTTACTGGACCTCCATCAACGCTCCAGAGGTCTCTTCTGGTGCTTCATGTCCCAGAGCTCCTCCGTGAACCAAGGAGCCCTCTGAGATCTGCTCACAGTGAGAGGTCACAAAGGCACAACTCAATCTTCTAAGGCCCTGGCAGCTGCCCCGTTCCAGGCCACAACCAACGCCTCAGTCAAGCTGTAGGCAAGGGACTCAGGTATCTCCCCAAGCTCCCTCTGAAACTCTTCTGGGTCCATTAGGCACCTGGCACGGAACCACCTAATTAGTTCCGCCTCCCTGCAGCGGGGGGTGGGTATCAGGAACTCCAATCTCAGCAGGGAGTGATCTGACTATGACAAGGGTTGGATGGCTATATCCCTCAAATCCAGATCACGTCGCCACTGCCCTGAGATAAACACCATGTCAAGTGTATGTCCCCCCTCCCCTATGAGTCAGACCCTGAATTACTTGGGTCAGGTCCATGGTTGTCATGGAGACCATGAACTCCTGGGCCACCTCAGAAGTTTTGCTGAGGGATGGCAGGTTGAAGTCCCCAAGTACCATCAGCCTGGGGAGCTCCACCAGCAGCCCGGCTACCACCTCGAGCAGTGCAGGAAGGGCTGATGCCACACAGCTGGGAGGCAGGTACATAAACAGCAAGCCCAACTGAACCCCTGAGTCCAACTTCACGAGGAGAGACTCACACCTGGCAATCTCTGGAGCAGTGCCCCTGCGAGGGTGTAAGTCCTGGTGAATGATGGCCACCATTCTACCGCCCTTATGAAAGGCTTTATATAAACCTTTTAAAGTATAACATTTGTGTGTTTTTTTTAAAGGATTGTCGCTTGCAAAATTTGAAGGATCAGAATTTGTGATGTCTCTCATTTTATAATGAGATGCTGTACATTTGTACAGACTAAAAGCAGTGCTAATCACAGAGGCAATGTCAGGGGTCCAAAGAAACTCCCCCATGTCCATTCAGCACTCAGAGACAAAGTCCAAGAAGTCATGCTGGCACATTTGGGAAAAAACCCGAAGCTAAAACCCCAGGTTTTTCCATCAAAAAATGAAAATCCCAAATTCGTCCCCCTGCACCTATCAGTGCATTTGGCTCCATTTCTTCATACACTCCCCTCCAGGTGCAGGCTGACATTGACCTTGACTTTTAGAAGAATGTTGTTATGTTTAAATTACTACTCACTGAAGAATTCCCCCTTCCCAATTTCCCAGGGTATAATTGTGGCAATCTAGAAGCAGGTATTATATGGCTGTACTATGGCTGTATGGCTTCGGGTGCTGACAGGCAACAGTTATTTGGATAATTTCTTCTGCTTACAAAGTAACATCTCTGGTATTAAAAAATGCTATTTTATATAATAAAAATGGCAGATCCTGCAAATCCAGCTTGTGTCAGCTATTGTTGTTGTTACTATTATTAAGTCACCAGTAGTGGCAACATTTCAGAATGAGTATAGACTAAATCTGTAAACAAGTTTTGTTCCATAATCTTCCAGCTGTGCCATGCAAGCCTCTGATGAGTTACTGATCTGGCCCTAATTTATCCTAAATTATGAGACCATGTTTTATTTCCATGTCAATGTGACCCTCAATCAACTGGGAATATTAGGCTTACCATTGTGACTTGACCTAGCCATCCCTTATCTTCTTCTGGCCAGATAATGGCCAGGCTGGTTAACAATTATGGAACAGTGATAGATCACATTCAGCAGACCATATACTGTACCTCAAACTCTTTTGGGTCTGTGCGGTGAACAAGAATGAGCAATTGGCACGTTGCCTATCAGGGAAGTGTGCCCTAAGTAATCCCTTAAGAATCTCTGGAGGGCCTTAAAGCCAGTGGTTTAAAATTATGATAACTATAATACTTCTTAGCCAAAAATACAAACTAAGATCCCAAGGTAAAGGAACTCTGTGTTCATCTTTGAATATGATCCTTCGCCAGAGAACTTCTAAGCCAATTTATGTCTGAACAGAGCCTATATAGATAATGTAGCAACGTAATATACAACCCTGTGCATTCCAGGCAAGTAAATCCTAAACTCACCTATATTTGGTTTCCCTGATCCAGCAGCTGAAAGTGCTCAAATTTCTCTGGAGATCTCAGTAACAATGCCCTGCTGTCTACAGTAAAAGCTTTCTTTTCTTAAAAGGAATCAAAAAATTTATATAAAGTCTTTATGTTGATACAGAGATGAAATAAGATAAACAGCAGGTTGGCTTAACATTTGGGCCATCACATGTCGTATTAGCAAAGGAAGAATGGGCTACAGACCACAACTTAGAGAAAGAATAAATCGTGCAACTCCAAATTGAGAATACAGAGGTGATCTCAAATTCCAAGCAGGAAAAAGGAAATCTCACAAAGATATCTGAAATGACACCATCCTTAGGACAAATAAGAGTTCAGGAAATGGGCCTCTATAGGGTCAGAAACCAGCATCTAGAAAATAAATAAACTTTTCTTCCTCTGAGATTTCTCAACAGGGCAGCATTAGATGTCCCATTAAATGGATCTCTGTTAAATAGATAACTCCTGAATCACTGGTAGGAATGACATCCTCATTCATACTTGCAGAAAAGGTAAATCAAAACAAGGATCTTAATCTTCAGATTTTGCCTCATTAGATAGTATTTAATTTAAGAAAAATGAAGACTAGGCTACTACTTTTCTTCCCAATCTTCATCTACAATATAAGCGAATTTCTAGATCATTATATTTTAACACACAGTCATGCCTGTGCTGTATGACAATTTTCAAAGAAACTTCATGAACTATATCATATTCAGAAAGCACTTATTTACTTCTGCCAGAAAGAACTTGAGCATGCAACATGATTGTGCAAGTTTAGAAACATTTCTACTTCTAACATGAAATTCCCTTCTCCATCTGAGGATCAAAAGACAGTTCACCTTCATCTACATTCTTCAGTACCAGTTCAATCCCCTTTTGCCAAGACCTGCCTTAGCGCATGAAAGGGGAATTCCTCATTTGCAGCCAGCCCCTCTTTTCCTTGGCATGCTCTTTGGTGATTGGTTCCCTATGTGTTGCACACAATTTCCTTTTTGCTCAAGTTTGGGGAGAGGATATGAATCGTAGATTATAAAGTTGGAACTTTATTAGTGCTTGAAAGTTTCAAAATATGCCCATAGAGAAGTGCTGGTTACAGTACTCCAATCTGGGAATTCTAAACACTTCACTAGATTGCAGCAGTTCATAGATGTTTAAATGAAAAGGCATTCAGAGCTGTGGTGGTGCAGTGGTTAGAATGCAGTACTGCAGGCTAACTCATTGCTCTCTCCAGGAGGTCGATCCTGACTGGTTCAAACTTGACTCAGCCTTCCATCCTTCCAAGATTGGTAAAAGGAGGAGCCAGATGTTGAAGACAATATGCTGACTCTGTAAACTACTGAGAGAGGGCTGTAAAGCACTATGAAACAGTATATAAATCTAAGCGCTATTTCTATTGCTATCATACTGGTGGTTTCAAATCTCACAGGTTTCAGTAGTCCACATCTCTTGAAGCATTCAGAATAGCAGTCTCCTGTCAACCAACCTACCTATCCGACAGATCCTTTGGAAATCATTATATTTGTTTAATAGATTGCTGTCAAAGAAAGGGCAATGAAGAAATATTTATAGGAGCCTAGCAACAAATGATATGAGTGCACAAGGTGAATAAGCTACTTACCCATCAGTCCAGTGGCAAAACACACCACATCATAGTTAGCTGTGGTTTATTGAAGGTGACATGCTTTAGATGTTCTAAGTCCAACAATGAACCCTTCCCTTCTTTTATTTAAAGGCCAAAGGGACAGGAAGTTGAAATACCTTAAATCTGCACTTCTGGAAGCAAAAGGACAACGCACATTTAACCATCTTACAAAACTGGTTCCATTTTGCAGGAGAAAAATGCAACAGTTGACTAAAATCTGAACTCCATCTTCACAGGTTTGTGAGATACCAGGACTGGAATGCAAAGCTGGAACAAAGCCAGTCAAACCAGGATATATGATATTTACATGTTTCTAGTTCTATTTGTCATACTTTTTTCTCCCTGGCAATTACAAAACAGGTTAATCCCAATCGAAATATGAAAAAAAAAATACAGCTAAAGGTGTTTTGTTGGGTGTGTGTTTTTGTTGTTGTTGTTGTTTTGTTTATTTGTTTGTTAAGGGCAGATAGTAGTTTTAAGATCCTTCTTACTTAATCAGATTATTTAATTGGATAATTTAATCAGTGGTCCAAGGTGAGCTCTCATACTAGATCTAAACAGAAAATGGCTGAGCATGTCATAGGAATATAGCTAATATTTCAGCATCAATGACAAAACATCGATGTGAAAAGTTAAGCATGGCCAAAATTAAATATCCATATAGGAAAAACTAAGATCTTGCCATATAAACTTATGCCATTATTAATTCGCCAACTTATTGACACCAAGTATACAAAGAATTTGAGTATATAATTCAGTATCATATAAATATGTTTAAAATTTAAAATTTTGCCATAACTCTACATGTATGTATTAAAATCCCATTCCAAAAAGGTATTAAATAATCACAGGACTATATCATATAGGTGAATGAACTCTCATATATAATTTAGAACACCTCAGACTCTCCAAATGATGTATTTGAAAGGGTATAATGGGTAAAGTTTGTAATCATGTCGTTTCTGCTAAGCCTCACTGCACTTTTGCTGATTAAAATGGAGAGATGAGGTTTTACACGTAGACTTATAGAGAATGGGGTGGGTATGGGATGAAGAGGTGTTTGCAGGGATGGGTTTCCACCGGTCTAACAACCAGTTCATTTTGCACGTGCATTTTGCATGCATGCACACATTCCGTTTGCTGAGATGCACCGCACCAGAGCTGGAAAACAGCTGATTGGCGTGCCTGAGCTATTTTTTGGCTCTGCCCCATCTCAGCTGTTTTCTAGTCTTAATGGAATGCATGTGCAGTGATAAAGGATCACTTAGAAGTGCGGGCAGGTGGGTGGCCCCACTTTCAGCCATCCACAGCAACACTAACAACTGGTTCTTCTGAACCGGACCGAACTGGTAGAAACCCACCCCTTGGTGTTTCATTGTATTTTAAAAGATAGCGATAAGTTATTAATGTTGATTATGCTTGCTGGGCATGAAGGGGAAGGCTTCTCTTTGTATCCTCCCCCCCCCCCTTTTTTTTGCATATTTTTAATTTTTTAATTTATTTTTGAACTATGTATTTAATTAATTTTATCTGTATAATATAATCATCAATAAATTTATTGAAAAAATATTTAAAATTTTTATATTTTTTATACTTTGGATGAATCGATTTTAATCTCAAATCCCTTGAACCCTTTTTAGCAATGCCTCTTGGAAAATAGGTTGCAAGAATATTTAGAATTTTCCAGATTAAGAAAAAGATAAGCATGGAGAATATGATAGATATGTTTACAATTACGTCTGTTATGGCGAATATATCCCTCTCTCATAATTCCAGAATCTGAGAGAGTCAAGTGGAGAAGAGTGCTTTCTACTGATCTTTAAAAGACTGGAATTCATAACCATAAAATAGTCACTGCAATCCTCTGGGATCCATTCCTGAAGGATAAATCAATCAGTGACTATATACAACCTCCAGTATTAAAGGCAAAATACCTCTTAGTATAACTGTGGGTTGTACAGGATCAGGATTTGAAGGGCAAAATGTGATTCTGATAGGACACTTGTGATAGGAACATTTTAAAGCAGCTGTGGGTTTTCTGAGACTTGCATGGCTGTCCTGACATATGATCCTAGGAAAACATGTGTTTGAAACATTTGCTGCAACCATAAGCAGGACGGTGCTACTGCAGTCACATCCTGTTTATGGGGTAATTATAAGCATTTTGTTAGTCATTATGGAAACTGAATGCTGAACTGAATAGATTTTGTTGAGATCTACCCAGTTCTTTTAACCTTCTTGTTGGGTAGAATGAGTATGTATAGCAAATGTAAATTATACCATTGGAATAAAGTATGTTTTATTGCATTAGCTGACTGCTGTTTATTCATCTGAATATCGGGCTATGATTTCTAAGATCCATCTGCACATATGTACAGTTAGAACCATGTTATCTAATAGCTTATTGGGATTTTTGATTTCTCTTATCTAACAAATAATGAAACATGTTCAGAAATGCATTTGCCTGAAAATAGTGCAATCCTAAAAAGCTTAAAATTGAAAGCAAAAATATTTCTCTAATCTACTCTTTTTCAAATTGCCTGAATGAGATAATGCTAGCTACATACATACATACAATTTCCATTACACACACACACACACACACACACACACACACACACTGCTTTTTATAGAGCTAATTACACTTCTAGTAATTATAAATGCACTACTACAATTTACTAGTAGAGCATGCTAATTTTAAACAATAAGCATAGTTCCAAGTACTGTACAAAATGATTGTGAAAATCTCATTAAATCCTACCAGTATGAAATATAAGCAGCATGACTTTATGGAAGACAGCAGGAAAAATAAATAAAAAAATTCAATTTAAACTAGTGCTTGACACAATAGGCGGCTTAAACATAGTTGTTCAGAACAGCGAATAATTCAGGAATTATCTGTCTTGACTTTTCTAGCCTCTAAAACAGGGGTGTCAAACTCAAGGCCTGGGGGCTGGATCCAGCCTGCAGGGTTGCCCTAGAAACAGTGAAGGACTGGCCTGCGGTGCCTCTGCCAATGAAAATGAAGCTTGGAAGGCCCAGGGGTGGCCTTCCGGAGTTCCATTTTCACTGGCAGAGGGTTGTAGGAGGCTGATGCAGCTGAGAATGGAGCTTGGGAGCCCATTTTCACTGGTAGAGTGCTCAGGTCATCCCAGGCGCCCGACACAAGTGACATTGAGCTGGCCACGCCCACTCTTGCCACGCCCAACCCAGCCCCCAGAGGTCGAACACCACTGATGCGGCCCTCAATGAAATTGAGTTTGACACCCCCGCTCTAAAGCAATAGATACCAAGTAGAAACCAAGAGGAATCCCAAAGACCAAAGTGATCTTGCATCTTCCAGCCAATATCCCTAATAAAATACTTGAGTGAATTTCACCTCTGTTTAATTGTATCTAATACATTTCTTAACTTTCTCAGACATTTCACATTGTTGCCAAGCTTGTCCCTTTGGACTCTATCCATTTACTATGTTTACTGTTAATTAATTCCCTTAATAAAAAAACAACAACAGCATCTTCAGCAAGGGATTACATATAATGGATTTTTCTTAAACACAATGGCTGCAAATGATGCCCAAATTTTTTTTTTAAGTTTATGGAGATAATAAAAACTTTTCCTTTGCTTAATTCTATGTACTGTAATTTGTGATCTGTGATTATGATTAGGTTGGTAGAGTGCTTTGACTTAAAAATTCAAGCCAACTGGGCTACCTTCCTACTTGTCCTGCTTGACAAGTTCTCACTTTTTTTCCAATTAACAGTAGAAGTTGAATCGTCATCAACACAGAGAGAACCAACTTGTAATATTACTGTTACTTATATATATTTCTATTATACTTTTAGTTATATTTTAGTTATAATGTAATCATTATTTCCAGCCAATATAACTTTTCTCATCTTGAATCAAGTGAGGGTTTTGTTTTGTTTGGTGGGACGGCGGGGGGGGGGGGTTGTTTTTTTTTTTGGT
>JANHFR010007503.1:14860-24867 GCA_032468015.1 Mimophis mahfalensis | reverse complement strand
GTTTGGGGTATAGATGCTTTTTTTTTTTCCCATTTCTCAGCTGCCTTCTGTTCTTTTCCGGATCTTCCTTAGTCACCCTGTTGTCTGATTTCTTTCTTTTACTGAACCGATCGCGGGGTCAAAGTGACCTTATCGAATAAGCTTTCCTTACCACAGCCTGGCTAACCAAAATCAGCCAGTAAGGTAAAGTAAGGTAAATCCGTGATGTAAAATCTCCGATGAGCACCGTAATACACAGTATACAAATAACCCACAAATATCATGCTCATTCGGTTTTATTAACAACTCTGATCCCTCCCCGCCGCCGCTCCGCCTCTCCCTCCTCTTCGCACTTTGATTAAACCTGCATAACTTCAACTGTCTGAAAAGTCAAGCTGATAAAATGAGGAGGCGAGTTCAGGGAGGCTCTAAAGCTCTTTCAAAAACAATCCCTTGCGGTGTGTTGTGTGGGGGAAAGAAATCTAGGGCTGTATCCACGTTCTATTCGTACACCATCCAAGTGAGAGAAAGGTGGCTTCACGATGACTGAATTTGGAAACGTCGAGGAGAGGGCGGGGGGGGCGGTAGGCGCGTCAGCGAGCTGGATACAATCCCGCAAAAGAGGAAGGTAGGTAATACGAGGCGGTGTGTCGTGTGCGCGCGGCGCGGGGGCGGAGCTACTCCTCTTTGAACTCGGCGAGTCCAGCAGGAGGAGGCGGTGCCGCGTTGGGGCGTCGGGCCCTCGGCGCTGAGAGCTGCGAAGTGGCTGCCGCTCCTCTCGGCTTCCTTTGGCCGGGAGGGTCCCGAGTCCCGACGGTCGCCTCTGGAAGTTCTCCTCTCCCCGCCGTTTGGGTGCGAAGGCCAGTTCCGGCTTGGGAACTGGATGGGAAGCCGCACCAGCGAGGGTGGCAGCAGGGGCGGCGGGCATGGGGGAGCGTCTTAGCACGGCGAGCTCTCCGCCGGAGCCGGACGGAGCCGCCCCCGAGCCGCGTCTCCCGGCCACGGAGCCTCAAGCTCCGCTCCCCACAGTCAGTGGAAGGACACCACCAAGGCCACAGCAAGAGGACGGTGCTGGACCGCCGCCGGCTGAACCGCAAGGCCAGGAGGCCAGCGACGGCGGGGCTCCCTTGGAGGAGGGTCCGCGCTCGGAAGCACCAAGTAGCAACAGCTGCCGGCTTCCTTTGAGGCCCGTCTCCCGGGCGGAGAGCGAGCAGTCCCGCGACGGCCCGCCGCCTCCTCCGCCCCCTCCTCCAATTCCCGGAGAAGAGGGCCGGCAAGAAGACCCCTCGCCCGCCGTCTCGCCGCCTCCCTCCCAGCCAAGCGTAGTGGGCGCCGGAGGAAAAGGGACCCCTTCTGGCAACGTCGAGGTTGACCTGTATCTCCTGCCCGAATCTTTCTCCGGACTGATCTCCGGGGACTTCGGGACCCTCCTGGTGCTGTCTTGCCGCGTCTGTCTGGAGGAGAAGCCCCTCAAGCCGCTGCCGTGTTGCAAGAAGCCCGTCTGCGAAACGTGCCTCAAGCGCTATCTCAGCTCGCAAGTGGGTACAGCTTTGGCGCAGTCGTCCTTGACCTGCCCTTCTCTCCCTTTCCCCCGAGCGGATGGCCGGGGGGGGGGAGGGCATGCCACCCCCTCCCAAAAGGCCTGAGGCTTGTGGTCTTCCACCCCCTCCCTCCCTCGGTTGCCTCCTAGGGCCATCCCGAGTTGGCCGTTCTTCCGTCTCCTGCGGGGTAAAATCCGTGCGGGGGTTACAGAGCGCTCGGCACATGGGCAGAAGGCTTCCCTCCCAAACCCGTGAAAGCCTGCCCTCCACTCGACCCGCAATCACGCGTATATTTAGGGGACGAAGCTGCCAGTCAGGAAGTCGGGGAAGACCTGGCTCGATCTTCTAGCGCTTAGATTCCCACCGTCCTGTTTTCCTATTTCATACACGAACCTTAAATGTTTCTACAGCATGTTCTTCCTGAGTTGAATGCCTAAATTTTTGCCTTGTTATCCTCCACATGGTTTAGTAATACCTTTTCTATCAGTCCTCCCCCCCCCCCCCCACAACACACGAACTTCCTGTTCAGTATCCTGCATCCCTGAATTTCCTGTTCTTCCTTTCTCCTCTCAGTTTTCTTTGGTCCATTAGGCAAAACTTCTGAAGGGAGGGTGGGCAAAACACCTTGTTTTTAAAGGACACAAATGTCATGCTTTCCTTGAAGCTTCCTGCTGCTATTGTGGGGAGAGAGTGGTGATTGGTGTCGGGCTGATTGTTTATGGGTCGTAGAAGCCATTGAAGGCAGTGCAGTGAGAAAATAATGCAGCCTTTTCTGACTTTGAACTAACTTACTCTAGGTTGGAACAAATCAGGTTAGAGCATGGATGGGAGATAATACAACAGTGGTTCTCAACCTGTGGTCAGCGAAACCCTGGGAGGGGGCACGGTGTCCTCACAGGGAGGTCTATGAAGAAATGTTATGATTTAAATCTTGGGTTAAGTCTTGGGGGTCTTTGGCCACAAAAGGTATTTAAAGAAGGTCCATGATGATGAAAAGGTTAAGAACCAAAGAAATAGAATACCTATGGGGGGGGGCGTTTGGAGGTGAAAATATCCTCAAAGAAGATATCAAATTATTTCATATTGTTCTGGAGGAAAACTACATGGACCTAGCCATAGTCATTGAGAGTCAAGCTCACCTTGAAGGAGACTTTTTACTTTACTCAGTGCTGTAGGAAATGGCATTTGGCATTTTAATGTGAATAATTTTTTTCTCAATATCAACAATCCATTGCTGTTCTAATGCTTGAGTTCTGTTGCAAATCATATAACTGCAGCTCCTCCTATGGGACACACAAACACACAGGTCTGCATTTTTTAAAAAAATATTAGCTACACTTTGTGTTTTGATTTTTTTTTCTTCTGCCAAGGACTGTCTTCACCAGAGTTCAATTTTTGCACTTCTTTTAGAGCTAAAATCAGTGCAGGAATAGTTTAAAAAAAGATATAAATGGACTTATTCCTTTGTAAAGAGTGGGGAAAACCTTGAATATTACAGATGAAAAGGGTTTTCAGTTTTTTCCAGAACTATTCAGGCTAGTTAAGAAAAAAAAGGGGGGGGGGTATGAGTAAGAGATTAGTAAAATTAGCAGCATGAAGTTTGTGTCCTCTATAATGCTAGCTTACTTATCAAAAAGTGTTCCTATCAACATGCTGCAAACATTTTTGCTTGCTTTTTTAATCTCATATTTGATGATAACACCATAACTTTTACAACGGAGGTTGGCTGAGTTCATACCTTACTCTAAGCCAAGGCTTGTTTTAATTACAGTTTTCTGAGTTAGGTTCATACATTCTGCTAAGCCATAAGCAATGTTTTGCAAATGTATTACACAGATTACACAAATCACATTATGAATTAATATTATGAACCCACATAATTGTAGTTTGGTTAATTAAACCGTAATTTAGCAGGATAGGTGAATCAGGTCAATAACTGACTTTCTAGTTTTAAACTTTAATCAGTTTTAATCAGGTGAATAGCTCTGATATGTATTTAAGCAAGATACTCTTTTTATGCTGAGGAATAGCTGTTCATCAAGGTCTGTTGAAGATGTTTTTATATTCACAAAGAATTTTTAAAGACCGAAGTGATCGTTCATTTCTATTTTCTATAAGTATCAATGTATTTAAAGCTCTTATACTTTCTATTAATCTGAAAATACTACTAGAATAGATTACATTATCAGAAACAAAAGAATCTTCAGACAAATACAGAAAGAAAAGAGAGTAAGAGAAAAGAATTTTTTATATATTAACAACCCTAAGATGTAGGAGCAATCTATAAAGAAATTGAATTTCACCTCCATGTTTACATCGAAGAATGTTAGGCACTACAGCAGTTTTATGTATATGATTGACAAAAAAGCTGTTCTCTTTCTGACTACATCTTTATGGTTTCATTGGGATATGAAATAGGACAAAAGGTTATTTAATATTTTACAGTCATATGAGGCTTGTTGCAGTAAAAATAAAATCCTATGCTCAGTTTTGGTGCTAATGTTTTTGTTTTGTTGCTTGTCTTGATGCTCCTCTTTTGAAAAAGTTTGTTTTTTACTTAACTTGATAGAAAATTCAGGTCTTTCAGGATAGGTGGAATGTTGACTTGCTGGTAGTGTCTGCTGATAGGCATACTTCCTCGTTTTATTCTCTAAAATTTCCCAGTAAATTTTTGTTTCCCTAATTCTCTCAGAGGTTGAGGGAACTGGGCAGTTTTGAGACACTAGTGACATTATTCCAAGCAGTTGACCAGGATTTATCTTGAAAAATCTTTTTGTGTTTGATTTTAATTTTAAACAGATAACACACAAACACCTGAATTATAAAAAGGAATTTCATTTCATTTTTCTACGCAATGGAAAATAGTTATTGTATGCTTATATGAGTTAGTTGTACGTTTACTACTCCTGGCACTTAATAAGTTTGTACTTATTAAGTTTGTTGAAGGAAAGTTAAAAATAGTATATAACATATAACATGACAGTAAATGTTCCGACAGCTTCATGTTTATTCCTTCCATGTTACAACATCTCTGGGAATAGGTCAATGTTACATTGTTTGTGTAACTTTGTGAGTTTCTTTGTGACTTTCTTTTCTCCAGAACAGTGTTTCTCAACCTTGGCAGTTTGAAGATGCGTGGACTTCAACTCCCAGAATTCCCCAGCCAGCGTTGTTGTTGTTTTGGCATCAGAAGTAACAATTACTTTTAAGTTACTTAAACTCAGAGTCAACCTGTTGAGGTGGCATATCTGAATGGATCACTTGAAGACCCTTGAAATGAGGTGTGCTTGAAGTATTTCTGAATACTAGAAGCACTGAATCAAGGTCACAGTGACCCACAGTAATGGATATTGTTTTGGACAATTGGGGTCTTAGGTCCTCACCTTGCAGATTCCTGAGCAAATGTTTGTTTAATGGGTAAATATACTAAATAATTAAACAAAAAGGGTTCTTTTCCCCAAATGTATGAAAATCATGATGTACATTGTGTGTAGCCCAGGCCTTGCCTTTGTTGTTTTCTATAGAACACACCATGCAAATGCATGCTAGTTCAGGTAGGATAAAACTGTATGTGTAAAGCGATTGGGTCTTGACTGATTTTTGATACACAAAATTGCGGCAGCTCCTTCAGCATAGCTTGGCCAGGAAATAGGAAATATTTTGCATGATAACATTATATAAGCAGTATACTTCAAAACATGGGTTGGTCATGTGATGTCTTCAGCCAAATAATAGGAAATAACTGGATTATACAGGGCAATAATACACAATAAGAAAATGCAACATCATAAACCGTAATTGCATTTGTTTGTTTTGGGCATAGCATTTTATGTGCAAATGCACATAGATAGCTATTATTGTGTTTGACAGGCTTAAGACCATGTGTGAAACCAGACAATTGTATTTTTATTTCAACAAAATATAATTGAACAAACCATAGATTAATCTAACATGTGAACCTACATGGTGCCTGCAATGAATTAACCCTGGTATGCCTTAGATATAGTGGCTGAATAAGGAATGGATGTTATGGCAAGAATATTCTTAATTTTTTCTTTAGAAATTCCTGGTGAGAAGAATAGATCATCCTTAAATCTCAGCTAGAAGTAATTCTAAAGCTGCTTCAGTCTTCAGGATTATGTCAAGTGATGGGTGGAAATGGCCAACTCTGTCTTCGGCAAACATTTTCAAACTGTTTCACTCTTCAATCAAATTTTATAAGATTTTCAAGGAAAAAGATTCACTTCCCTGTTCTGCTGCTGACTAGTGACTGTGTCACCAGAAACATTTCTGTGTTTTGTGTGTGTGTGTGTGAATTGCACATGCTATGTTTAATAATAATAGGCTTAACTCTTCCAACTACAGGTAGTCCTTAACTTAATAGAGCTCAAAATTTCTGTTTAGTGAAACATTTATTGCCCCGTTTTGTAGCCTTTCTTGCCACAGTTGTTTATTTATTAAGTTGTTTATTTATTATTTGTTAAGTGAATCTCTGCAGTTGATAAGTAAGTAACCTGGTTGTTAAGTGAATCTGACTTCCTCGTTGACTGTGGTTGTCAGAAGGTTGCAAAATGAGATGATGTGACCCCAAGACACTGCAACTCCATAAATATGAAACAGCTGCCAAGCATCTGAATTTAGCTCACATGACCGTGGAGATGCTGCAAAGGACATAACTGTGAAAAATGGTGATAAGTCACTTTTTTCAGTGCCATTGTAACCTCGAATGGTCGCTAAATGAACTGTTGTAAGTTGAGGACTACCTGTATGTATATTAAAGAATTCAAATATTTTATCATAATTCCACTAGGCTGAAATAACAACAAATCTGTACAGAATATTCCTCGCTATATTAAAATTTGAACTAATTATTTGTTACAAAATTCCATGTAATGTGTTATGTTTGATTCATTACACAATATACATTGTTGTACAGAATATAGTTTATTCCCAAATGACTTGTAATTTCAAATATAGGTGCAAAGAATAATCATTACTGAACTTTAAAAGAAAATTCATTCCAATTTAAATTTATTAAACACTGTATACTGCATGCTGTTAATGAACTGAAAGAATAGTATTACACTACAGTAATGTCATACAAATAATGAGCAGCTGGAGATAGAAGCCTGTGGAGTCAGCAGGCAAAAATAGGCATCATTTTGAGTAAGCTGAGTCACATCTTCAGCAGAGTTTTTCCAGCCAATAATTAACTGAACTTTAATGGGGTTTTTTTAATTAAATTGTTTGTGTATAGGGCTCGGGTGATGATAAAAAATGCATCTGGCAATATATTAGCCTTTTTAATTTCCAGCCATATGCAGTATATGAATTATTTTCTTGCTATACTTCACTTCCTTTCTCTGATCAAATTATGGATTATAGTCCTTTAAATCGTTGGATCAAGACAGCTCTCTATGAATTACCTTGGGTATTACATGAATTGCTGTTGTTTTTGTGTTGTTTTTTGTTGCTTCTTTGTTTATATGCTGTATATTTATTTGCTCTTAGGGTGGTTTACATGTTTTCAATAACATGTAAACTACCCCAAGAGCATATAAATATACAAACATATAAATTTTAAGTTGTTATTTTGGTGTGTTACTTTAAGGCAAGAAGAACAGCTGGCCAAATTTACCAAGCCAACTTCAGGGCATGTGGGGGATTCAGTTGATTACATAAATGTATGCATTAATAGGCCTCAAATACTAATTAATATGTATGCTATGAAGTGTTAAGGGACTTCATTGCATTTCTAAGATCTGCTCCAATAATTCTTGATGCCCTTTCACTGCACAAGTCTTCCTCCCCTAAAATACTTGTAATACCAGAGATGTGAATGCTGTTGAATGCTTGATATGTATGTACTCTATGGAAAACACACTCTGTGTGTCCATATGTTTTCTATATAGAGTAATGATGCCTTGTGTTCAATATTCTGTTCAGAGTGTGCTGTGATGGCTCAACTTAAAATATTTTGCATTACATAGACTGCTTTTTAAATCGAGTTTCCAGCAATTTTGAGGTGCAATTTAGTATGTTGAATCTGAGGAATTACCCTCTTATACAGAAGTTATGGTTGTTGTTGTTGTTGTTGTTTGGAGTCATGATATTTCAGTCACTTCAAATCAGATGGAGCCACTTCAAACCAGACGGAGTATAGAGACTAAATGCATTCTAACATACCCCTAACTTTAGTTTTTTGACATACCCGCTATACTTATTGTTTTTATGTCTGATTCTTTCTTAGAATGATTTGTATCCGGTGCAGTTTTAAATGAAATGGTTGAGATTTCTTCAGAAGCAATGCTATTAAAGTAACTACCATAGTGTTAACTACCATATTCTTTTTAGTGATAATTAACCACAGTTTTTTATAGTGGGCTCTTACTGGATTGAGGGAAGACAGGTTTGAAGATTTGAATGTAATATAGGTAGTTCTCAATTTATGACCACAATTGAGCTCAAAATTTCTGTTGTTAAATGAGACATTTGTTAAGTACGTTTTGCCCCATTTAATTACCTTGCTTATCTTGGCACAGCTGTTAAGTGAATCACTGATGTTGATAAGTAAGTCACTCAGTTGTTAAATAAGCCTGGCTTCTCCACTGACTTTGGTTGTGAGAAGTTCACAAAAGGTGATCACATGATCTTGGGATTCAGCAACGGTCATAAATATGAACCAGTGGCCAAGCTTCTGAATTTTGATCACATGATCATGGAGATGTCTGCAAAGGTTATAACTGTGAAAAATGGTCAAAAGTCACATTTTTCGATGCTGTTGTAACTTTGACCAGTTACAATGAGTTGTTGTAACTTGAGGGTCACCTTTATCCCTTTTTCTGCTGGTGAATATAGGCCTTGCTCAATACAAGAGAGAGAGAAAGAGAGACCTTTTCCACAAAAATTATTCCTCTTTCTACCATACATATTTGTTTGAACAATGGCTGTTTTGTTAAACAGTATTCTTAGTATTTTATTTATCTAGTTGTGAAATTTATATGCTGCCCATATATGCTGCCCATCTCACCTAGAGGTGACTCTAGTATACACCAGCTTTCCCAAACCCTTCTACGCCCGGGTTTTGTTGACTGATAATTCCAAAATTGCACTCCATCACAGGATAGTTTCAGGCTGTGAATGGTTTATTGCAAAACTTCCAACATCAGTATAATTACCACATTCCAAAATGGGTTGGACCAAGGCTGATTTTGAAAGGGATTTTTACAGTGTTAATAGTCATTTTTTTTCCTTGTTTGCTTCAATAACAGCAAATGCCGTTTTAAAAACATTGCTGGCATTAAATGAAAAAGAAGAGGCACGTTAAGCCATGATTGTACTTGGTGGGTTACCCTAATTTTAAAAAGACGTATTTAGCTTTCCAACCACACCACTTATGGTCTATTATCCTGTATAGCTAAAATGTTGTGGTTGGAAACTTGTAATTTAACACGGGTACAAGAAAAGTTGGAAGTTCAGTATCTAAAATAATCCAGTGGCAATATGCGGTTTCCAGACTCACTTGAAGAGTTTTCTGAGGCTATAATGATATTTCCACTGAGATACTTTAACTGGTTGCTGAAAAGGATAGGCATTAAGAACGGCATTAAGGGCCATTGAGGTCAATTTCTTAGGAGGACAAAATCACTTGGGTCTGCTTGGATTTAAATGTCAGCTGGGCAAATTCACAGGGAGTGTCTGAAACTATATCTTAACAGGTTATCTGTGAGGAGTTTCATTCTGTAATATCCAAGGAACTGGACAGGGTAGATTGAAGCATTGACTTTCTGCATGTAGTCTGGATTTTTTGCCCTTCCTAGTTGGTGAATGTCTCTGGAGTGGTGCTTGGACTGAGGTGGCAATAAATGCATTGCTAAGTAGTGGGAGTGGCCATCCTCCCTGAAGGAAGCAATAGGTGATTCTATTGCATTACATGGACATTCTGGAAATTTATGGTTTTGACCTTCTTTTTTAGGGAAGGGGCTGCCACTTAGAGAGCCCTGGAGGAATGAGACTGAATTTAGTCTGATTTCAAGCTTGGCCACAGTACAGAGATGACATTGTTTGCATTGTGGGTAACCAGATAGGGGCAATGAGATGCTCCTAGTGCTGTTTGATTTCTCTTATTGTCCTTCAGTACTGTCAATTATGGAATCCTTCTGACTTGGCACCAAGGATTTGCAATGGGAGGCACTGTTCCACAGTGATTCCAACAGGGTTGGTTCCAGTTGATGATGATGGAGAGAAAGTTATAGACTTCTCTGGAATGAAGTCATTCTTCTTCTAGGCATGGGCTTAGGTCCGTGTTGGTGAACCTATGGCACGTGTACCAGAGGTGGCACACAGAGCCCTCTCTGTGGGTATGCAAAGCATCACCCCAGGTCAGCTCTGCTATGCATGTGTGCCTACGTGCTTCCTGCTGGCCAGCTGGTCTTTGAGTCTCTGCCATGCATGGGGGGGGTGGGGTGCATGCATGGGGGCAGGGTG
>JANHFR010007500.1:32408-49051 GCA_032468015.1 Mimophis mahfalensis | reverse complement strand
CACGCCACTGCCGCCATTCCCTGCCATCTGGAATTGTCCAAAAATGCGACGCATGGAGGCCAGGATGGTTGGTGCTCTCACCTGCCAGGGGGAAGCAGCCCAGTTCCAAGGCACCAAAGATTAGGATGAAGGAATGGGAGGAGGCACAGCACCAGTTTTTCAGAGAAATTTCTGCTTCTTTGTATTGCCTTTTTGAGCGATTTCAGGCACCTGGATTTGCTAAAAAACACAATGTAAAGAAGCAGAGATTTCTCTGAAAAACTGGTGCTGCACCTCCACTTGTGCCTCCACTGCACCTAATCTTCAGCACCTTGCAACCAGGCTGCTTCCCCTCCCCGCTCCCCCCCCACAAGCTGGTGAGAGCACCAACTATCCTGGCTTCCACGCATCATGTTTTTGGGCAGTTCCAGGTGGCGAGGAGCAGTGGTGGTGTGCGGAGACAAAAAGAGGGTCGTGAGGAGGCAAAAAATACACTGAGCTCTGTTTTCGGGTGATTCCAGGTGGTGGGGAGCAGCGGCGATGGCATGCAGAGACAAAAAGTGGTTCGTGCAGAGGCCGAAAACACCCCAGTGAGACCTGTTTTTGGGTGATTCCACTTACTGAGAGGGCAGGAGGAGCTGAAGGCAGAATGGAAAGCGCCAGCTTTCGCTTTGCTTCATTCCAGCCCTCTCTGCCAATCCCCACCCCCGATCCCCATCATTTAAGGGAACCTGACCTTGCCTTGCCTGCACTTGCTTTTCACACCGGCGCCCAGATCGCAGTCTGCCTTAGGTAGAGAGCAGGCTCATGGGGCTTGCGGTGTGTGCACCACTTCTCATGGTGAAACAGGAAGGCAATGGATGCAATGTGGGAGGCAGCCAAAGAAACGCAGAGCTTCCATATCCTGGGCCAAGTGGCCACTCGCTCCCTTTCCAGGTTCCCTGCGCAGGGCACTGAAGAGAGCACGCCCTATTCTCCCCACGCTCGGGGCCTGAAAAGGCAGGAGGAGCTGAAGGCAGAGTGGAAAGCACCAGCTTTCTCTTTGCTTCATTCCGACCCATGCTACCAATCCCAGTCATGTTTTTGGGAGATTCCAGGAAGTAGGGATGGGCAGCAGCGTGTGCCACATCTGGAGGCCAGGCCTGTTGGTGCTCTTGTTGTCCAGGGGAGGGGAATAAAAGTGGCCCTGTTGCAAGGCGCAACCAGGCCTCTATCCTAATCTTCAGCACCTTGCATTCAGGCTGCTTATCCCCTGGCTGGTGAGAGCAGCACCCAGCCTGCCCCCCACGCATCACATTTTTGGGCAATTTCAGCTGGCGGGGAGCAGTGGCAGTGGCATGCAGAAACCAAAAACACTCCAGTGAGCCCTGTTTTTGGGCAATTCCAGGTGGCAGGCATCAGAGATTCCTCTGAAAAACTGGCACTGGGCCTCTGACCTAATCTTTGGTGCCTTGCAACTGGACTGCTCCCCCCACCTTGGCTGGCAAGAGCAGCAACCAGCCTGGCCTCCATGCGTAACAATTTTGGGCCACTGCCACTGCTCCCCGCCACTTGGAATTGCCCCCAGATACTGGGTCCTAGCCAGGCTTTCCACTTGCTTGCAGTGCATACATGGGAGCCTTGCGTTCTCTGTCTGCCACCCCCAGTTCCTGGAGATTTACAGGAGCCCCAGAAAGGACCATGGGCCATTGCTACCATGAGCAAAGGGGTGAAGACAAGAAAAGGATGGGGCCGGGGAACAGCATGGGAATTTGGTCACATCTCTTTGCCAGCAGGCTGTAAACACCTGAACCTCAGTGGCATGAAGCGCCGGAGCACCTCCTGTTGCTAGCAAAGGAAGTTTCTTTTCTTTAATGGTACCAGCGGCCAGGCCAGCCCAGGGCCCCTACCTGGTCTGCCACTGGATGGGTGGGTTTTTTCTGAGGATGATGTCACATGCCTCCTGCATGTTACTCCTGGACTTTATTTTCAGTAATCAAAATAAGTTGGTATTTATTTTGATTATTGAAACTTACCAGTAGCTGCTGCATTTTCCACCCTTGGTTTATACTCGAGTCAATTACTGGTAGTTTTTCCAGTTTCAGTAGCTAAAATTAGGTACCTCAGCTTATATTCAAGTTGGCTTATACTCAAGTATATACTGTAGCTTACAATAGTGATCGTAGTAAATTTTCATATGCTTCCTTTCTCAGCCATCATGTAAATACATATGTATTTAAAGAAATCTGATATAATTATGGTGCAAGTTTACTTGAGAGTAGTCCCTTCTAATTAGTCTTATTCACAGCAAGTATGTCTGGCTTCTATCCTTTGAGCAAAGTCCTAGGCATGTTTGTTTGTTTGTTTGTTTGTTTGTTTATTTATTTATTAAATTTCTATACCGCCCTACTCCCTGAGGACTCAGGGCGGTGTACAGGGCATGTAAAAATAAACAATACAAAAATTAAAAACAAATTAAACCTATGTAGTCCAGAAAAAACAAATAATCTAAAATCCCCATCAATCCAGGCCGGCAGATGTAAATATCCATGTCTTGTGAAAGATTTAGAAATTAAATCCTATCAATTTTAACTGCTCTATACTATTTTTAGATAACTTTAGATTTTTTTCAAGCTTTTTTTTTTAAATCTTGTTTTAATATTTGCTTTTGGTGATTTTTAAAATCAATGTAATGATGCCTTATTTAGCATTTTATTGATATTGTGCTATGAAATGGATTTATTCCTGTAATTCATTTTAATAATACCTCATTAAGAAAATGAAATTTTGAGACTTCCGGTGATGTCACAGCGGCTGGGGTGGGCAAGGAAACTTTCTCTGCAGCCGAAGCCCTGATTTAGCGTGCCTGGCAGCTTTTTAAAAGCCGTTGTCAAGTGGATAAGCTCGATGAAAGAGAGGGGAGCATTCCAGCTCTGTATGGATGGTGCAGCTCTGCTAGAAGCAGCTGAGGAACTTCCCCAGGGCCGGCAAGCCAAGAAGGTGCTGAAAATGGCACCCCAAAGTGGCTATTGAGCCACTTTAAGGAAGGAGTGGCATCCCCGCAAATCACTTGATTGGATTATCTCCATTGTGGACTTAACATTGGAAGGTATTAAGTGACTGTGACTGTGATCTCTTCAATTGACTGTAACTTTATTTTTGAAGCTGGTGGTGAGAGGGTGGCAGAAGGCTTGATGTGGCAGCTCAGAGAGTGACTTCAACTTGTTACCGAGGAAGAACTTTGTAGCATTTAAAAATTGGCACCCGGTGATTTAAAAGATATTTTTCTAAGCCAACTGTGAAATTTGTGTCCTCTAAAGCGATCCCGAACTGGCTTAACTTTGTATTTCAACATGTTGGACTTATTTACTGATTTCTAACTTGTTTCTCTGTACTTAATGGCATCTGACAGCTCTCTGTGAAAACTATCTGCTATGACTTGTCAATTTTGACTATAATACTGGCTGCAGGCGAAGTGGTGTTGATCGCCATCTAGTGTCTATACTTAATAACTGCACTAATTTTGGTCTTGAATTGTTAACTCCAATTGATTATTATTCTTATATTACTTAGAAGGTGAAAGGGGAAAAAGAAAAAAATGGAACTAAGGGCAAGTGATTAATTTGGGGATTGATTAATTGATTAATTAATTAATTAATATAACTTATTAAGTCAATCAACTGTACTAATTATTTGGAATAACTGATTGTAGTCAAGAATAATCTGATTGATTTTTAATTGTTAAAGCTAATTAACTTAGGGGAAAGTTTATTAATTAGAGTACTTAAAGTAGAAAACTTATTAAGAAAATTAAGATAACCCTGCACCATTAGAAAAAATTGGAGGGAATCTTTATATGATTGTTTGGAAGGAGCTTTTAGGGTTAACAAAGATGGCTGAAATAACCTCCACATTAAAAAAGAAAGCTCCTACAACCTCTTCAACTGTATCTCTGGCATCAACTCCACCCATAACAAGAAGGACGATAGCATATCAGGCGCTGGAAAAACCCCTGCTATATCACAGGGTCTTCACGATATCCTCCAGGGTATTCAAGACACTTTGAATAAAAATCAAGAAAGTACAGCTAAAACCCTGGAGGAACTCAAAATGGAGGTTTTAACCAAGGAAACAAGACCATTTCATATGAAATTTGATCAGATACAAGAAACACTGGTAAATCATAAGGAACAATTGTCAAACACAGAGACCAAAATGGGAAAAATGGACAATAAGATCGAGTGTGTGGAAAATCGTCATGCCACAGCTAACAGAAAAATGGAAGAAGAAATCCTTTCCCTGGAATTAGACCGTTCAGGATATTTTTTAAGATTTCAAAATGTTTTAGAGGAAAAACAGGAAAGACTGGATGAAATCATGAGGGAGATAATAGCTGGCATCACAGGGAAAAACCAAACTGAAGTGGCAAGAGAAATAGATGACGTTTTCCGAGTCTACACAAGTTATGCCAGGTGCCACAATCTCCTGAGGGAAATACATGTAAGATTTGCCAGAAGAACAGTGAGGGAAGAAGTATTTCGCAAGACTAAGGATCATACATACACATATAAAGGAAGTCAGATTGTCGTACTCCCCAAATATGTTGGAGACTAAGAGAAAGTAGAAGAAAATATGATAACCTGTAGTTACGGAAACATGGGACAAGATATTGATGGTTATTTCCTGAAAGTTTGACCTTTACCTGGCAGGAATAAAAATGGAAAATAGAATCCCTTCAGGATGCTCAAGGTTTCCTTGAGGCGAAGCCAAACCTCAGTGAAAGTGAAGGGGAGCAAGAGGATAAGAATCAGGAAGATAGGCCTCAAGTGGGAAGAGCAAAAGGACAGAATGGATGAGAAACAAAGACAGGAGGACAAGAACCAAGAATTTAAGAGATTACTTGCTTTGTTATGGAAAAATTTTGTTTGATATTATAGGAAGATATATATAGTTAGAAAACTGTGAGATTGAAAATTTAATTTCAATAGGATTCGCGGGGATGAAATTTGACATTTAATACAGGGGAAGTCTAACCCCCCAGTCTGAGTCTCATCTTTGTGTGTCTGTCTATGTATATTTGTTGTATGTATTCAAAAATAATTTTGTATTTTAACTTAATGTAAATAGTTAATAAAGATTATTTTTAAAAAAAGAAAATGAAATTATATTAATAATCAGTATTTTACATGTGTTGAATTGAAAATGTCAAATAATTAAGGAATTATCCTAAAAGAATTATCTCTTCTCTCCACATTCCTTCATTACAATGTTCATTTGACAGCAGATATTCACAATGATTTAATATATATGCCAATGACAAGAAATTATGTTGTCAATTCAGGGCATACCGTACTTTTTATGAAAAAGGACCTTTTTTCAAAGATAATATTAGAAATAACTTTAACTTGCAATTTTCCTGTGATAAGATGAACTTATGTCAGCACATAAAACAACCTGCTGTTGTTAAGAAACAATTATCTATAAGGGGACTAAATAATTTTTACTATATGTAACAGGCTTAAGTACATTAATTAATGGCTTAATCACACTATGTAAATTATAAGAATGTTCAAATTTAATTCTTTGTAAAATATTTGTTGATATCAAACAATATTTACATTATAGCATGGACCCAGATAATCCAAGAATAGGTTTTATTACTTTGGTACATTGATTTAAACAAAATTTGATATCTCATAAATACTTGACTATTATTTTTTAAATACGAAAGTAAATAGGAAGTAAAGAAAATGAAAATGAAGCTTCTCTGGAAAAATAGGTATCAAAGAATTTTGTAA
Source organism: Mimophis mahfalensis (assembly GCA_032468015.1). NCBI lineage: Eukaryota > Metazoa > Chordata > Lepidosauria > Squamata > Mimophis > Mimophis mahfalensis. The sequence continues at coordinate 43,295 of JANHFR010007500.1, read as the reverse complement.
ACAGTATTATACCGTATATCCAGATTAAGGACTCATAATCAAAATGTGCTGTATAATATATTTAATGAAGCGTATTAGAAAACCTTATCTCTGAAATCACAAATGTGTTAACAACGGAACAAAACTTCACAATTTGGTTGTAATGTTATACTGCCATTTCAAGTATTTTTTACTTTGAAAGCATTAAATCAATAGTCACATAGAACTTTATGCATACCAAGAGAGATCTTTCATATTTTCCATGTTTATTAAAAATATCAAAGTAAATAAACTAGTAATTTCAGTCCTTGGCAAGAATTATCAAGAATAATAGTTGCATTGTTTTGCAGCTGGACAGACACCATCCCCCTTAGGTCTTGCTGGTAAAATATCTTCATTATCTTCAATCCTCAGATCAGCTGCCTTGTGTAGAAAATGTCCTCAGACATTCTCTTTTTCAAATCTTCAGTAAATAATTGTGTGGAACTTACCAGGCAGCTCTCTATAGTGTTCTTTGCCTTCCAGTCAGTTGCCTTCCAGTCAGCCTCCATTATGATTAAACCACCCTACCCAATTCAGAGTTACCAAACAGAATTGCTGTCTGCTGTAAGTAACAACAAATTTTCTATAGCCACTGTTTTTTAAGATCCATTTAGGATTTTCCAACCATTACACCGCTTCATCAAAGTTTTCATCTCCAGATGTTATTGTCAGATTTTTTCTTGTTTTTTTTTAATACTCTGATACCAGCTCAATAACCTCTTACTGTACTCTAAAAAGATTATTTTACGAGAAATTGCACACAAATCCTTAAATTTAGCTTCTTTTGTCAGCTATTGAACACAAAACTTTTGATTGGATATCTGTGAACAATTATCAGAAGCCATGGCTGGATGCAGTTTGTCTATCTCAAGGAGTTCTTCAAGTATCATCTAGGAGCCAGATCTGTATTGAATAGCTGAAACGAACTGACTGAATAGCCCCATCTTCCTTGTAGACATTGGTGGCACTGGTCAACTCCATAACAAACAAAATGACAAATAAAAGACAAATATTAATTTTTTTTCAATTTCATACCACGATGTGCCAGAAACCATGTTTATTTTCTGGACAATTTCATGAGTTGCTCCCCTGATATTAGGGCAAGCTCTTACTTGTTTTGGTAATCATGAGTTTCCCAAATGCCTCTAATCCCAATTTCAAGGAAGGCAAGTTGAAGTCACACTAAGGCCAAGCAATTTGGGAAGCATGCTGCTATACAGAATGAGGGTGGTAGAAAAGCAGCATTCTCTATTTGCCTTTTGAACCCAACTTAAAAGCACACAGTTATCTGCAGAATGTTACCTTTAAAAACCTGCAGGTCCTCATGTATTATTGTTACCACTCCACTCCATACATTCTGGGCATGGGGTTATTGCCAAGCCCAAAATCCAGATAAGGAGGTTTCTGAGAAGAGAACACCTCCTTCCTCAACCATAAACAGGATTCGGTAATACCAGCCAGGCCTGTCCTCATATCCACAGTCGGATAAAGGATCTAGAGCTGTTTATTACCATGAGGACTGGCAAGCAACTGCTGCCGTTGCCACTGCCAGACACTGACCTCTGCAGGAATTCTGCTCTCAACTGAGGTCTGAAGGCCTGAAGTATAATTGGTATCTAATTTCCTTTTCCCCGAGAGTGGCCCACTTTCTCCCTCCATGTGTTCTGTCTCTTACTACATCAATCTTTATAATTTCTTTTATCTCTCCCCTAAGGTCCATTATCTTTAGTCCCCGATCCTACCTGAAAAAGGCTTTCCTATATCAAACTCGATCCCTCTTCCTAACCTCTTCAACCAAGGGCGGAATTGACTGGGTTATTTAGCAGTTTGTGCAAGAGATTGGAATTGTATCTGCCTTCTTTGGTTATGATACTTGCAAAGAAATTATTTCCTACAAGAATCCATTGTTACCCAGGACTGTAATGAAAAAAAATCCTTGATCGGTTACTCTAGGTGCCCATTTTCTTGCAAATTGAACACTTTCCTAATGCACCCTTTCCACAACTCACTTTTGCTAACTTGCAGTACTTAACCCTATATTTAAAATACAGTATATTTAATTTTTGCTCTTAATTAATTACTTCTTCCTCAGGTATCAATACTTAAATCATTGAAGAAACCCAGTCACAGCTATCTTATTAATAGATTTTTAACAAGCTTTTTCCTATCCATTTTTAAGTAAAAAACTTCATCACTAATTTGATACTTAATACTTCATTCAAGTGCTTTGAAATAAAGTCATACTTTTATGGCACATGAATATTTTTCTAGACAGTGATTACTGCAACTGCTAGGAACATTGATATTACTATATTTTTTAGCTTGGTTCTTCTGGAATCCTGTCAAAGATAGCTTTCCATGTATAATGGGAAAAACAATATCATACTCATAGCTCTCTGCTTGTTGCTTTTTTTATTTGAAGAAAACAAAATCAGAAACAATTAATTGAGATGATTTAACATAATTTTCACAGAAAAGGATATCTATGAACACTAAGGAATTTGTGAAGGAAAAGTGGCAGAAACTGTACTTTATATTTTTAAATTGATATTTGTGAGGGAAAAAGAGATAGTATGAGTTGTCGGGGTAAATTATAAAACCCCTTCTGTGATCTCCCCCTGATAATACTGCTCATTATGTTAAACAGTGTTGCTCTTAAACCCTCTGTAGTTTTCATTTTATGTGCATTGGCCTTCATTTGCTGAAATGCTTCAAGTTCACAGCACTAAAGTCATTTTGAAAACAGGATGTAATTACAAAGGTTTCTTATGCTTACCCACCGCTTTTTGGGACCAATGTAATTATCATTACATGTGGATACTGTAAATTGAATATCCCTTGCCTAATTACATTAAACTCAAGGGTTAGCTGCTTAAGCATCCCAATAAAAAAAGTTCACCCTTTGCTACAAACTGTAGAATTGGTCTGTTAGTTAAGTTGACCTTTAAAGCTCAGCAAATACATGATATTGTCAGGTGTACATTATAAAGATAGCTTATAATGAGATCTGTAATGAGTAACCCAGTTATAATGGACTTTTCTAAAAAGTTCATTTATTCAGGGTTTTCTAATGACAGGATGAGATTAAAGTTTTAATCTGTATATGTCAAGCCCTTTTAAGGAATGGATTTCACTGTTCTTTGTTCAATTGCTGAAAATAGTATAATATTACAGCTCAAGCAGCACAACTTGACATTACTATAAATGTAATGAATTAGCCATGCCCATTTAATCTATTGAAAAAAAACTGTGTTTACTTTGATGTAGTCTTCTATTTCTTACTCTTTTATAAACACATAGAAACACATTAACCCTATGTATTCAGCAACATGAATTCTTTACATTTTTGTGTGACCTAATTTTAGCTGTAATGTGCTATCTTATTGTAAATGTGATACTGATAATTTGATACTTTATTAAGAAAAACAGATAATTCTTTTTTTCTGCCAAGACTTGTTATTTGATGGATTTCTGCTTGTGTAGTCATTAAAACATTATTCATAAATATCACCTATTTAGTATTGTTTTCTATGTTCTGACTTCATTAAAATTATGCCATTCCACAGCTGAAGCTTTCCCCCCGCCCCCCAAGTGTACTTCCTGCTGAGTATCTTTTATGAGTTTTCAGTTGAAAAACAACAGCCTGTTTTATCTGGGACAAGTAGCAAAGCATGCATTATAATATGTTTATATTGTACATAAACTGACTAGAATTTTGATTATATAAAATAAGGGTATCAAAATAAGCAGGTAGGACTGAGAACTGCATATCCTAAGAGTTTTGTCTTTTTATGTATTAATCTGTTGTCACATACCCTCATTATACTCTTAGTATAATTATACTTTGTTGATTTAATTACAAATTATTTTGTCTTCAGTATGCTCTGTTAGTTGTAAAGTTATTCATGTTAATAGTTCATGTTCTGCAAATTTTATTAAAATTTAACATATGAATATGTATTTCTACAAAATAGTGTAGTATAAACCTTACATATGGAAATCGTTCATATTAAGGTTACCTATAAATATGGAGAAGTTTCATAATATCAGAAATTGAACATTAACATATCAAAATAGAGAAAGATATGGGCTGAAGTAGAGTATGGTAGAGATTTAACCCAAAGCTGCTAAGTAGTATTAACAATGCAGATAAATTATTTAATTGTAAGGAAATACAAAGAATTTTGAGACAAACTGGCTCTCAGCAAATACAATGGAATCCATAAAGTCCCTTTTCCTACTGATTTTTGAATCATCTATAAGATATAAGGAACCAAAAATAATTCCCATCTCTTGGTAAGTCACTTGCCTGGGAAAGTGTGAAATTTGACCCTACATTGCTAACAATTTTACTTGCAAATATATTAAATTATTATACTGGGGTTTTCAATTATGTGGCCAAAGCAGCTGCGTATCTCTGTGTGTCTATGGAGATTCTCATCCATGCGTATCCCTACCTTTATTTTCCGTTGTAGTTGCTAGATGCTTATGGAATAATGCCGAAATGACATAGCTATGTGATACAAATTTGGTATATAGCTAGTTTGGTTACCTCACTTGTTATAACTTCTACCCAGTTATTTGCTGCTCTGCTTTGGGGATTGCTGACATAGTTCTTCTCACATTCAATTAACAGATTTATCAAAGGAATTCCATGATGTAGTGCAGTTGAGTTTAAAAATGTCACTAGTGGAAAATAACATTAAACCCCAATCCTCCTAAGTGGACATAGAAACTAAAGCAGAGAAGTGAAACAATGCAAAGGCTTGCTGGAAGTCAGCATACAACTGCATTAGTCAACATTAGGCAATATCTGTGCAGCACAAGGTACAAGTTGTTGGTTAGCTTGCCATACATAATTTTATTTACTATGGTATATACCAGGGACCAAGTTTGTGCTTCTTAAATAAGTGGCACAAGTTTTCCCAATATTTGAGGTAGGTGAACCAATAATTTCCTATTATGACACCGCAGCATCTCTTTATATATATAAACGTGTGTGTGCACACACGTGCACTCCAGCACAACTCTGGCTCAACGAATTTCAACCAGACTTGGCACACAGATGACTTACCCTCTGGGAACAAACACTGTGGAGGTAAGACACCCCAAGACCGTCGGAGGGGCTCTATGCCTTAAAAGTAGTGCTCACAGCTTCATAGTACTCCACAAGTGGGTGATGCTTCACGACAGCAGCATGAAGCCCCTTAGAGCTACTGCATCTAGAGCTAGGCCCAACTACAATATTTTCCTGTCTAATAGAGCATGCTGATAAATAAATATCCGGGCGAAGTCATCGGGTAGTTTTACTATATATTCAAGTCATCGGGTCATCGGCTAGTTTTACTGTATATTCAAGGGCAGAAAGATACATCAGATCACAGATATAACACCTGTTTCTGAGTGCACTATGCATTATATGCACAGAAATGGTTGTGTTTGCAAACTAGATAAACTTTTTATACTGCTTTCCATTAAAAAAATCTCAAGGCAGCTGACAGTGAAACATAATTCAAAACACTAGGCTAAAACAAACCATACTTTAACAAGTGTTTAGCTTTTATTTTGAGAAAAAATAAGTTTGCAGTATTAAAAATTTATTCTTACTGGGGCTGAAATTCATAGAACTTTAATAGAACTATTTGTACATATGAGAGGTACAATGGCTCAGCAATTAAAGACACTGAGCTTGTCACGTGAAAGACATTAGCCTGGGTTTGAGATTCTAGTGCCACAAGACATAGTGAGCTCCCATTACTTGCACCTGCTCCTGCCTACCTAACAGTTCAAAAGCATGCAAATACAAGTACATAAATAGGTACCACTTCAGTGGGAAGGTAACAGCATTCTGTACACCTTGGCACACAACCATGGAAATGTCTTTGGACAATGCTGGCTCCCATGGCTAAGAAACAAGTACGCTCCGCCCACTAGAATCAGACACAACTGAAAGGGGAAACCTTTACCATTACCTTTGTATGTATCTGTATGTTCAGTCTCAGTGCTCTTGTATTGCTGAATAAAACTTCAAGATACCTCTGTTTTAAATTGACTTTAACTTAGTCTCTATTTTTTACTTTTAATTTACAAAATAAAATGGTGTTCTAAAATAAGTGTTAAATGAATAGTACAAAGAATGACTTCCACAGGAAGTTCCAGTAAACCTCTTTTTATTTCAGTTTAAAAGGGTAGTCGATGTTGGCCTTTTGATACATTATTTATATATCATGGTAATATATTATAAAATCTGTGTTTGGATATTACAAATGGTTTTGAAATGGACTTCATAATTAAACTAATTCTACATTTTTATGACCCAAATCTTAAATTTTAAAAAAGAATTATTAAATTGTATGCTGTCGAATTCAGCAATTTTTTAAAGCTGTGCAAGGCATATATAGTACGTAATGGGATTCCGATAACAGTAGAAATGTAATAAATGAGCATCGCTACTTAAAAATTGTAAACCATTTGCTAGAGATTACTGATACAATTTTCCTGAGATGTTTTGCTCTTTTGCCAGTCAGATAAAAGTTCTCACACCCTTGTTTTCTTTTCACATAGACCAGACGCACTTGAGGAGTAGATTGAGTTTTGGTTTTTGGGAGCAGTTCAAATCAAACGTTTTACTTTGAAAGGCAAAGCCCTGCCACTATATTCAGCCTAATCCTACCATTCAGCTGTGAAGGATTGTTTTACCTCTTCTTTAGATATTTCTGAGCTGCATTTTTTTCTTTTGAGCTAGTTCCAATACAATATTTAAATCTCTTTTCTAGAATAGATTTTTAGGCTCATATACAAGAGCTAATTAAGGATATCAGTGCTGCTATTTCACAAATTCTCTAAACCTTTTGTCCATAATCTGTCGAGTCCCGATCCAGTGCTCGCCATACCTGGGGGGGAGAGGGGACAAGAAGGAGGCATCCACACCCAGCGTTGTGTTGTACAGTTTATTTTTGATGTGAACTGTGGTTTTTCCCTGGTCCGGCATTGGACCTTTGAGAGATGTAGTATAAAAAACTTCATGTATCTAAACTAAGCCACTTTTAACTATTTTTATAATTTCTGCTTTTTATCCATCATTTTCGTATGCCTCTGCCTCTCTTTTGGCCATATGGTGTTGAAACAGATAGAAAGCGAACTTATGTAAAGTCTACATGTCTCCTTTTCTTACAGTTCCCTTTTAGGACTCTTTTATCTGCTCTTTAGCAGATTTTAAATTATTTGATACCCAATTTTACAAAAACTAGTGTTCTAAAACCAAAACTATTACCTCAGTGATGATGGATTAGGTGGACAAAATTATATGCAAGCTGAAACACCAAGCACTATTTAAAATTGCTAACCAAGATCTTTACTTCAAATTTATTTTTCTTATATTTTTCAATGTTATTATTTATTTTAACTTTTTTATTATGGAGTGTGTATTTGCATTATTAGAAATAGTATATGGTGTATCTTTTATGTGCAAAGGGGACAAATATTTTGTTTCAAACTGGAAATGAATCAGCCATAAATTTGAAATGTTTCATTAGAATCTTTCAAGTGTTGTATGTTCTGATGGAAAACACAGGATTTGTCAAACATTCTATATTTTGTTGAAATAAAAGCAGTCCTTGTTTCTCCCACTGTGGATAATTAAACTGTTGTTCTTAAATTGCAAAAAATCTGAGCATGAGTATTTTAAATTAAGCTTGTAATACTCAAAATTAAGACTGAAACTAATATTTCTAGTTCAGAACACTACTGATGAAAATGTTTGAACATCTCCACTATATCTGCTATTTTCTAAATAAATTATTTGAATACCTTGAATCAGCATCCTTTGAATGTTTTGTTAATCCTATTAGAACATGCTGATACAGGTGGCAACTGATAATTTTAAATTTGATTATATCAGCAAATAAAGTTGAAACTGCAATTGGAAACCTGTGCTAAAACTAATGAATCCTTTACTTCAGCTACTATTAGTGTGCCTTTTGAAATTTTTATTTTATCATTTATAATGCATTATTTTATGCAGAACACAGATGCCAACGTATAGAACCTTTAGGAACAGCAGCTGGTAGTGAAGTTTCTCAAAAGATTAATCAACAGAGTTATTTGTTCCCTATGTACCCTATGGCCACTAGTGTTTATAATCAGCCGTTGATTGTAGGTAAGATATTAAAATCTGTATTTAGTCACTGCTGTGTATAAATATTGTTCACACTGTACCGTAGATGTGAGTATTATGTCAGGGAAAAACGAGGTGTATAACAGTGAGAAGAGTCTTTGTGTTAAAACAAGAGAAATGCAGATTTAAGTACTGTATGGATAGGTGAGAGGAAGAGAAGATTGGGAAAGTTGTAGTTAGAAAAAGTGGTAATTTTTAATAAAAGTGATGAGAAACTTAAGAGAGATTAGAAGTAAATGCAATGCATAGCTTGTAATAAAAAGGTATGGAGAGGTATAATGTCCTGTATAGATACAAAATATATGTTTAATATCTGTATAGATACTAAAGTATAGTTAGACTTGTTTTTGCTATTTTGTGCCTTTAAATTTGTTTTAGTCACTGCTACTTATTGTTTGTACTTTGCATAATACTTATTACGCCAAACAGAGTAGTCTGATGGGTTTGGATAAATTGTGATGAGTTGATAATATTCAGCCTTCAGAAAGAATGGAGAATGTACCTTTGGTTTGTGTGGTTATTCTACACTTTACAGAAAAAATGCATTCTTTCTGTAGGTGAATTTTTCCCCTCAATATATGTTGTTTTGAAGATACATGTAATATAAGATATTTCCTAACAGGTTTTAATATCAATTATTGTATACAATTTGAGGTTACATCTTATATGTGTTTTATATTAAAATGGTTCGTTCAATGTTATACAAAAGAGATGGAAGAATGGACTTGCTACAGATTGAAAAGTGTTTAAGAAATTTTTTTTTATGATAGGCAAGAATATTTTAATAATATTTTGAAAACATGTTTTTGGCACCATAAACTTGGGAGTACTATATAATAAAAAATGCAAATTTTTATATTTTAATTCTCCTGAATTGTGAATTTGTTCATGTGAAAAAGACACTATTTCCTGGCTACTTTATTGCATTTTAAAATAGATAAGAATATGATGTCAGAATCAAATATACTGGATTATTAGAAAAAGGTGGGTTCTTTTTTTTAAGATAATAATGTTCTAAGTACAGTCTAAGATTATGGTTCTTCTGTATCTTACTTAATGAGCATGGATAGTGAGACGATTTGAAATTATTGAGATTTATATGGACGTATTACTCTAGATGCCATGATGGACTGAATTTTATCTCAGATATTTTACTAGTTCCAAATTAGTCAGAATGATCAGTTGATAAAACATAGTAGAATATCTATTCTGGATAGGATTATTTCCTCTCTGAATGATGAGATTTTTGGACAGGGAGTGCTACTCAGAATTGTAACGAAAGATTAGGAATTGGGTCAGTATTTTTCCATGTCTGTAGCTGGTGTGACTATTGTACCCTTTCCTAGGAGTTTGGTCTGGTCATACAGATTTTCATCTGTTTAATTTGTAATTTGCTAAATTTCAGGAGAGCAAAAAGTTTACATGAAGCCTTCAGGCATTCTTGCAGTCCTCAGGTTGGGCACAAATGAAGTTTTTGGAATTCATTGGTTGGTTGATTGCATTATAACCAGGTTTTAACCAGCAAAAGGCATTTCTTGAATTTATTAGAGGCTTGAGATGCACATTGTGTTTCTCTAACCTTGTATCAGAATAGCTCATCCTTTTATTTTTCCTTAAAGCTCATCTATGTTAAAACAGCTCAAAATCCCAAAAATAGACCTTTGGACCAGCTATAATGATATTCCTTTTCAGCTGTTCTCCAGTGCTTAGATCTTACCCGTGGGGCCGCTTTGGAAACAGCAAAGGTCCAGCCCAAGGTGCCTCTGCCAGTGAAAACAGAGTTTGGGCAGCCCTTCCAAGCTCTGTTTTCGGCCGCAGGAGCCTCCTGCAGCCCTCTGCCAGCAAAAACTGAGCTTGTGGAGGACTCCATTTTCACTGGCAGTTGGTTGTAGGAGGCCGTTGTGGCCAAAATGGAGCTTGTGAGGCCTGTACGTGGCCCTCCCGAGCTCCTTGTTCACTGGCAGAGTGCTGCAGGAAGCCGTTGTAGCCAAGAATGGAGCTTGGGAGCCTGTTTTCACTGGCAGAGTGCTTGGGCCACAGGTGCCCCCACGACTCAAGTGATGTGCCACCCCAGCCCCCCCGAAGTCAAAGGCAACCCTGATGTGGCCCTCAATGAAATTGAACTTGACACCCCTGTGTAACACATTTGGGGCCCATCCACATAACCAGGTCTTCAAGGCCTTACAAAAGTTCAGCAGGGACAGAGCCAGGGCCATCCTAGTCTCTGGAGGGAAAATGTTCCTCCAAATTGTACAATTAGAAAGTGGTACTTATGCTGTGTTTCCTTAAAAAAAATTTGAAAGAAAGAAAAAATGGAAAGAAATGCTTCATTTATCACATAAGGAAGTATCTCTCTGCTGTTCTGCAAGGTAGCCTACTTTTTTCAGGTACTGTACTGCACAAACCTGAAAAACTGCAGTGTTTTTTAACAAATAAACTAGTAAATTAGTATATATCTCTAATCTGCCTATAAATTTGACATTTGTGTTGCTGCATCCCACTAGCAGTAAAAGCTAGTTTGTAAAATTAAAAAAAGGCACTTAGAATTATCCCTCAAATCACTGTATTGATTTCAGCTACTGTTACTGCTATTAGTGATATGTAGGCACTTGTAGGGATGCAGTGGCTCAGTGGCTAAGACGCTGAGCTTGTCGATCAGAAAGGTCGGCAGTTCAGTGGTTTGAATCCCG
>JANHFR010007500.1:0-13848 GCA_032468015.1 Mimophis mahfalensis | reverse complement strand
CAAGGGGAGCCCCATGTAGAGAGCATTACAATAGTCCAGGCGGGAGATGACGAGGGCATGAGTGACTGTGCGAAGTGCGTCCCGATCCAGATCCCCCGGCTTCTGCTTCTTGCATTTTTCGGTGATCCCAGGGGCGGGGAGTGGTAAAGCAGCCCATTCCCCCCCCCACCCATGGGATTGCCCAAAAATGTGAGGAGCAGAAGCTGGGGGATCTCAAGGCAGGTTTCTTTCAACTCCTCTGCTTCTGCTCCTTACATTTTTGGGTGATCCAGGAGAGGAATGGGCTGCTTCGCCACCAGCACCCCCACCCCTGGGATTGCCGAAAAACATGAGGAGCAGAAGGCGGAGGTTCTCAAGGCAGGTTTCCTTCAAACCTTCCGCTTCTGCACCTCATGTTTTTTGGTGATCCCAGGGATGGAACGTAGTGAAGCAGCCCATTCCCCCCCACCCCTGGAATTGCCCAAAAACATGATGCATGGAGGTGAGGCTTGTTGCTGCTCTGCATTGTTGGGAGTCAGCTGCTCTTGATAGGCGGGGTTTCGGAGCACAGTGCTTTTGGCACCGGTCCATTTCACCACAATGTGAAGCCCTAGCATCCTCCAACCCCAAACTCCGGATTCAGGGGTGACTGTGCGGGCACTCTTCTCCGGCCCCTTTCTCCACTTGGCTTGGCTGCCCATCATGCTTCCCAACTGATTGCTGGTGTGGCAAATAAATTGGTATTTATTTTGATTATTGAAGCTGCTGCATTTTCCACCCTCAGCTTGAGTCAATTAGTTTTTCCAGTTTCCAAGCCTAAAATTAGGTGCCTCAGCTTATACTCGGGTCGGCTTATACTCAAGTATATACGTTACTATGATTTTCACAAGAAAATCATCAAATGCAATATGAGCATTTCAAAAGCTACTTTATAGCCAGATTTAAGAGTATCTCCATTTTAAAGGGATTTTTTTTTCCTTAGCATTGTTTTAATAAAATACTGATAAAATTAAAATTGAAACGTTCAGATTATTGCAAAAAATAACAATGACAAAATGCTAATAGTTCAATAACCTTTTACTTTCTTTCCAGTACAAACTAGATAGTTTTGAAAGAATAAAATTTTCTGGTCTTACATCTTTCAAGAGATTTCTCAATTTAGTATCTTTGTCTGAATGCACTATGGACATGAATCTTGCTGTCACTAACCCATTAAGAACACTCTGAAATAGTATCCTTGGTTTTTAAAGAATACAGAGTTTTGACTGGAAGGCACATCAACCTTCTTCCTTCATCCTAGCTCAAGGAGTCCTATTGTCAGATGCAGTGGCCATGAAAGCAGCAATTTTACAGCACAAAAACTCCAATAACATTTACTGCGGTTGGCTGAAATTGAAATGCACACAGACATTGCTCAGTCTTTTTTTAAGCACCAGTTTCTCTTGGCTTCTTGACAGTTTGTGCATTTCAAAGAGACAAATCCTTTAAGAGGAAAGAGTTTTCCTTATAACTTGCTGTGGGGTAAACGGACCATTCAGGCATAGTTTATTGCATTACATAGTTGACTGTGTGCTGCCAAATGAAACACCATAATTGGCAGAATTATTTTGATCACTGGAATTCATAAATATCAGATAACTTTATAAGCTGGAAGAAAAGGATTTGAAAATATGTGATAATTTATCACAAAATGCTGCCCTGTTAGTAAAAACAGTGTAGCCATTTTCTTTTCTTCTATGACAAATTAATAACTGCTTAAAAAATAAGGGGAACTCGTTGATTTAGAATGTATTAAACATATTTAATCCAAAACTTTTAAAAGTCAGCAGTTACTTTTGGAAAACATTAATAAAATATACTTCCTTTTGTCCTTACCTTATGAATCCTTATTTCTGGTTTTCTGATAATTGCTTAGCTATAGGTTATTATAAAACACTAGATACTTTAATGCAAAAATTGCTTAATTTTAATCAGGATCTTAGTACATGTTGTCCTAGTTTATTAACTGTAATTAGGCCCTGAAACTTGATAGTTAAACCAAGTGCTTTCTAGATGAAACTACAATTTTGCTTATGGTCTTACTTCAGCTTTCCTTTCCTTTACAAACCTGTGAAGGTCATAAATGTGAGGATTGGTTGTAAAATTACTTCTTAATCATCATTTTAAGGTTGAATAGTCTTTAAAAAGGCAGTTCCTAAATGAGTATTATCTGTAGTTACCTCATTTTTTAAAAGTAACAAAAACAAGGGTCTGATCAAACCTGCCTACTACATATTCCTTGCATTTAAAAGTTCACTTAACTCTAGCTTAGAAAATGGGATCATATTTTTATTTTATTTCATTCTTAAGTTACAGTATTTTGATATTTTATTATATTAATGTCTTTCTTTGCTTTCTGTTTTTATACCTATACTTTTCCCACTTGTGTTTTCAAAAGATTGAAGTAATACTTTGGATGCTATTTAGATAAATTCATAGATACCTGTTGTACATATCTCATAAACTGAAGGACAGCATTTTATAGAAATTAAAATATATCACTTGAAATGATGCATGAGAAGCCAGTGTGGAATTTAATTTTATAAAAGAATGATACTTTAAAAAAAAAAGTCAGCTTTGTAGTAATTAAGGATCTATAGAATCCTCCTTATTGTATGGAAGAGACATTGCACGGTAGTAAGAAATTCTTTTATATTTAATGTCATCAATGTGGTTGAACTATTTAAAGAGTTCAGTTGACACATTTGATTTTAATGTTACCAAGAGTTATTGTTATGCTGTCTGAATATAAAATAGCATGATTTGGTTATTAAATAAAACTGCAGTATCTGATTCATACAATTGCTTCAGATAGCTGTCAGTATAGTTTGCTAAAAATATTAAAATGATGGTTTTTTTATTTGTATAAATTGACTGCTTTATCAGAAATATATCCAGTGTCTGAATATATCATTTTTAACTGTGTTTGCTCACTGACTCTTAATATACATACAAACATTTTCTGTTCCAATTTTAAATGATATCTAAGATAATTTTACTTTTCTTTGGTTGTTTAGGAATAGCTTCAGCTCTGCAGAGTTGGAAAAAGATAAGAATAAAAATAACCTTGAAACTCATAGCCACCATGTGCCTGTAGCAAAAATGCTTCAGAAACCAAGTGAAGCACTTCTAATGAATTGTGCTTTTGATTCTTTGAATCCGCACAGCATCTCCATCACATTTTTACAGTTGGACTCTTGCTGTAATTGCTACTGGGATGAAGTGCACAACATGGGGTGTTGCAACTAAGTACTTACATTGTTGTGCTTCCCAAATATATATGACATAGTAGGAACAACAGACTATATAAATTTCACACTTGTATATCTTCATATTCTTCACTTATTTGCAATATACTGCTGATTTGTCAGCAGGCACTCTTGGAAGAGGTGATAAAACCAACAAATCTTAAAGGTGTTTCTGAAAGCTGCTACATAACCTTTGAGTACAAAAGTCTTGGTAATGCTACAAGAACATAATATTAGGTGCAGATCTTGAATTGTATATATTGGAATGATGAGCATGTTCTCAATAGGACAAATTTGTGCTAAAAATAATGTGTAGCACTTTGTGAAATTCTTATTTTTTTTAATAATGAAAATATATTTAAAAAAAAGAATTAATGAGGATAATGGCTAGCAAGACTGTGCCAATGCATATTTTTGTACAATGATTAGATGCATGGATATTATGTACCCTGAATCGTAAGATCTTTTTTTCCCCAATTTTTAAATTTATTTTTAAAGTTACATAAAACATCCCATTTTGAAGGGTGTGTTGTCTGGGTCACATTAGATCCCCGAATCATCATGATACAATCCAGTGTCTTTTTCTTCCACAATTATCAATTATTCTTATTCATATAATTAGATATTCATGTGTTTAAACTTTCTATTATGATCTGAAATTAAACTCTGAATTTTTTTAAGCTTCCATTTGATTACTAACTTCTGCCTCATTGTTTTAGTTCCGAATAATTAAAATATTGCAATATAACAAAATGAAATGTAATCTGCAGGGATTAATTTAAACAATACTTGAATAATGTAATATGTGATGAGTGTACAAAATAGAATGGACAAAAATATAAACAAATCACATTAATGTTACTCAGTTGAATTTCTTAGAATTACTGTTTTAAAGAGGGAGCCAATAGTTATTTTTCTCTAGTGATTATTCAAATATATAATAGAAAAAGTGTGTGTATGTGTATGCTTAAATAAATAGACATATATAGGTGGTGTACTTTTGTACAAAATTGTATCGAAGTAAGACAAAGAAATTAAGCCGTGAGGTTAAAACTTTGAAAGGAAAGCTAGTTTAATGTAATTTAGACCAACACCTTTTATTTTATGTCTCTGTGCCTTCCTATCCTTGCAAACTATATCTCCATGTGCTGTTTCATATGTTGCTTTTCCTCATTTCTTTGTTTGACAATCTCTCTAATTCTAAAATTATCACCACTCATTGGGTCATAAATACAATTTTGAGAATTTTGTATTTCATACATGCCACAACATTCTAGATGCTTCGGGGTTTTGAATACATACATAATGTACAGGTAATTATGAAGTATTGCCCTGTATACTTTCAGTTAAGGCCATCCATGGATAAGCTGAACCCAATTTTGGGATGTATTTTGGAACCTAAAATTCTTTTTTTATTTGCAAGTATATGTGGTATACAGTACCTAAACACATACTTTACTTTATCTTTTTTACTATGCAAATAATTCTAATAGTACCTTAAGAAATTGTATCTTAGGTATTATATTCTAATACCATGGCAAGTTGATATTTTATAAGGAAATTTGTGGCTGAATGCTGGATGCAGACCAGTAAAATCTCTTTAGAGGAAGGAGAGATTGTTGAAGTGACTCATGATTCTGGACCTTCGTACCTTAGGAGTAGTCCGCAGGAGTTGTTGTTTACCTGTTGTCCTATGAGTTGTGTGGCTGAGAGTCATGAATATCATTGAATTTACATCAGCCTTTTAAGAACATAAAGCTCACCTGAGCCCCATTTCTTACTCCTGTCTTTAGATTATTACTAATTTTTTTGTACTAGAAATAATTAATACTTTTCAGATTAGCAAGGTTTTACTGAATTCTTCAGGTAAATTGCCTTTTCCTTGGAGTAAGATATTTTAAATATTTTAAAAGCTCTGGAAAATATTTTTTTAGATGTGACAGAAAAGGGGTGCTTAGAATATGGATGGGAGTATCTAGACACTTCCATCAACACCCGCGTGGCTGTATTGTGCACCAGGTGAAGCCTTCGGGTGCTCTTCAAGGGCAGCCCCATGTAGAGAGCATTGCAGTAGTCTTCAGGAGGGGCCTTACAACCGCTTCCTTTAATGGTGCAGGAAGGACCCCTCTCTCAAAGAAGCATTGACTAATGCCTGGAGCCAGCCTCAGGTCACCTCCCTGCTGGCCAAAACCAGCCAGGAGGGGCACGGGTCCAATGAACAAGTGGAGGAACTCATCCCATAGCCTTGTCCACTTCCTCTGGGGTCGCAGCCTCAAACTTGTCCCATATGGTAAGACTAAGGCCTGCCCCTGTCATCTCGGTCCGAATTGCCCAATCGGAGTCCAATCTGAGCAACTTTATCCGACAGAAACTGTACGAAGTCCTCAGCTCTATCTCGCAAGAGCTCCTCCACTCCCCCTACATTAAGGAGAGAGCGAGTCACCCTAAAGAGGGCGGCTGGGCGACAATCTGCGGATGCGATAAATGCAGAAAAGTGTGAACACTTTGCTGCTCGGATCGCCACTAAATAAGTCCTGATAAAGGCTATTAAAAGTGTTCGGTCAGATTCGGATTTACTGTCCCTCCAGCATCGCTCTAGACCTTTCTTCTGGCACTTCATCTCCCAGAGCTCCTCAGTAAACCAGGGAGCTTTCCTGGATCCACCGCCATTGAGAGGTTGCAAAGGCACAATTTGGTGCAATCCCCCAGACCCCACCCTATTCCAGGCAGCAACCAGGGCCTCGGCCAGACTGTGGACCAGGGAGTCAGGTATCTCCCCAATCTCCTTCTGAAACCCTTCCAGGTCCATTAGTGCCTGGGGTGGAACCACTTAATCGGCTCTACCTCCCTGTGGTGGAGGAGCGGCGTCTTAAAGTCCAGCCTTAGCAGGAAATGATCTGACCACAACAAGGGTGTGACATCTATACCACTTAATTCCAGTTACGTCTCCACTTACCAGGTCGAGCATGTGCCCCTCCCTTAGTTCGGACCCTGAACTACTTGGGTCAGGTTTTCATGGAAGCCATGAACTCCTGAGCCCTATCTGAGGATTCACCAGGTGATGGCAAATTGAAATCCCCCAGCACCATAAGCCTGGGGAACTCCACCACCAACTCAGCTACAACCTCAAACAGCTCAGGCAGGGCTGTTGTAACACAGCTGGGAGGCAGGTACATCAACAACAAGCCCACCTGAACGCTCGAGTCCAGCCTCAAAGAGGAGAGACTCACACCCGATAATCTCCAGAGCAGGGATCCTGCGAGGTCAAAAGCTCTTACAGACAATAGCAGCCACTCCTCCACCCCTTTCCTGGAGTCACAGCTGGCGCAATTGCTGAAACCCGTCTGACACATGTCTAACAAAGGGACACCACCCTCTTGGCCCAGCCAGGTCTCAGTTATACATGCCAGGTCTGCCCTCTCCTCAAGGATTAAATCCCGAATGAGGGGGGCTTTATGAACAGCAGGCCTGGCATTGAGTAGCAGCAGCCTTAGGCCATTTTAGCTCAGTAGCCTTTGTGTCAAGAAAATGACCTCTGTTTGTTTAGGTTCACAACAAGCCAAATATTCATAAACTCTGATGACTTATTAGTCTTGAATCGAGTGGTCTTTATAATATCTTGGCTAAATAGTCTTTGGGGGAGATAGTTCCAACTGTAGTGTTGCTTTTAGATAGTTGATGCCTGAGTAGATTTAAAAAACAATGATTCCCAGATAAGGAAAATAAGTGAAAATATATTAATAATACTTTTTAGCAGGATTCCTTTGTGTTACTAAACTACAATGTAGGAATGGTTTGAAGTTAAATGGCAATCCGTATATTTCAGACTCACCCCCCGCCCCCCAAAGTCTGTTTTTATTGATTGGAGAGAGGACCAAGATGGACATCTGGAACATAGTATTTACATATATCCATGTAATGTAGTAGGAAGTGCTAAGAAGTGAACAAACTGTTATCTGTATATCCATATTGTTTAAGACATCCCTTGACTCTGATCCCTGGGTATGAAAAACTGGTGATTTGTTTAGCTAACAGCTAAAATATTTAAATATAGAATACTATAATTCTGATCAATGTCTATTCATATTCTCTTTTTCTAAATCTAATTGGTTCTGTTCTAAAACAAAATTAGGTTGAAAGAGCAGATTGATCCCTTTTATTCTCATATCTCATCTTGTACTTTAAAAAACATATTTAGTTCAGTAGAGATTATATCGAAAATTCCTCCTGCCAATCTTTCTCTTTCCAGATCAGACAAATTTAGAAGCCAGGTGACTGTATAGACTGAACCTGTCAGCTACCAATTATAATGTCCTATTACATGCTTTCTATTGTTTCATGTGTAGCTTGTTTTAAAAGATAAGATAAATTATCTGGTAAGTGAGCCAGGAGCACGGGCATGAAACTCTTTGATCTTAACAAGCAAGAATGCCCAGTGTGCCAAGGAAAATTGTTCTGCAGCAGCTAAATTTGGTTGACTGAAAAAGGTGGTATGGATTTTTGGAAAAGAGAGTTTGTATTTTGTAGCTTTGGATTACATTTCTCTCCCATTATATCTTAAATGATTGAGGATGAGGAGACAACTACCTTCATTCTTTTTCAGGTTTTCCTGATAAAGAAAGTTTAAGAGGCTCCCCAAACATCTTTGCACTGTTTTGAGCTTGTACGTTTACTGTGATCATTTCAATAAGCATCAAGTCAATTTTTATTCCCCTCCTTTGTTTCTGTAGAGAATTTCCTTGTTAATATTTAAAGCCTGCATATATCTATCTGACCTGAAAATACGCTATTGCTGTAAGTTAGGAAGATTTTCTTCCTAAGGCCCTCACAGTTTATTGTGATTTTTTTCTTAAGTACTCAAAAGGAAGTACTTCTTTCCCTCTAGAAGTGAAAGAATTAATTCCCTCTTCTTGTCGTCTGCAAGAAGAGCAAAAAAAAGAAGCAGTTTGTGCAAAAAAATCTGAAAATGCTTCCTTTCACATCTTGCCTGTTGAAACTTGATCTTTTTTAAAAAAAAATTGCTGAACAGACTTGGAGAAAATGGAAAGTACAGAAATTATCAATTTACTATGCTGATTCCTAAACTGTTGTAGAATGCACATAACTTTGAGAAGGGCAGACTGAAAGCACAGTTTACCTCTGAATATAATTCTTTATGTAGCTGGTATAGAAGACTTTTAAATTCAGGATAGGTAATTATTAACTGCCTAAATATAACTAGAAGCTAATTTTAATTATAATTCTGATAAGCATAATTGCTTAAATGTAAGGTAGATTTTACAAGTGATAAGTACACAATAGCATTTGCCTAGCAAGGTAATGTAGAATCTGTAGACAGTAATATGACTAGTTTAAAATATGAATCTGCTCTTTTAGATAGATAGCCCTCTGTCAATCTGCATTGCTTATTATACAGAATTTGCATTAATTTCAGTACACCTTCTAGAATATTCTCATATAAATTCGTAAAGCAGCGAAACTAGGTGGGTTCTACTTGATACAGGTAGTCCTTGACTTATGACTACAACTGAGCCCAAAATTTATGTTGCTAAGTAAGGAATTTGTTAAGTGAGTTTTGCCCCATTTTACAACTTTTCTTGGCACATTTGTTAACTGAATCACTGCAGTTGTTAAATCAGTAGCACGGTTTTTAAGTGAATCTGGTTTCCCCATTGACTTTGATTGTCAGAAGGTTGCAAAAGGCGATCATTTGACACTGGGACACTGCAACTGTCATAAATGTGAATTAGTTGTCAAGCATCCATGTATAAGTCACATGGCCATGGGGATGCTGCAACAGACAGAAGTGTGAAAAATGGTCATGTCACTTTTTTCAGTGTCATAACTTCAAACTGTCACTAAATGAACTGTGGTAAGTCAAGAACTACCTGGACTGCCTTACATTTGCTTGTCTTCTCAGTGAGTCAGATCTATTACATTTTTGAACTTGTAAAACAAATGTTTTTTTGTTTCTATGTAATAGAAATTACAAGTATTTTCCTTCTTTCTTTTCTTTTGTGTATTCCTTTTTTAAACACAGGATTTTCATAGCATTAAATAAATTTGCATTGTTAAAATATATCCTAAAAGTAAACTCCACAGACAGACTGTTATGTGTAGTGACTAAAGTACCAGGCTAGATTTATGTATGTATGTATGTATGTATGTATGTATGTATTTGTATTTGTATGCCGCCCAACTCCCAAGGGACTCTAAGCGGCTCACAACAAAACAACACGAACAATATATAATAAAAATCATTAAAACATTAAAAACCCATGGACACCATTCAGGCCGGATCTTGCACGATAGATCAATGGCCACAAGCCTGCCAGAAAAACCAAGTTTTTACTGCTTTTTGGAAGGCCAATAGGGTGAGGGCAGTCTGAACCTCAGGAGATAACTGGTTCCAGAGAGCTGGGGAAGCCACATAGAAGGCCTTCCCACGCAGGCCCGCCAGCCGGCATTGTTTAGCTGACCGGACCTGGATGAGACCAACTCTGTGGGATCTTACCGGTTGTTGGGAGCTATGTGGTAGAAGTCTTTCTCAAAGAAACTGGCAGACTACTGTTAGTTCCTCCCTTAGGTGCAAAGTCAGCTGGGTGACTTTGAGCCATCACTTCTGTTAGGTCCTGGAAGCAAGCAGTGGCAAACCATGTCCAAAATATTGCCAGGAAAACTGCAAAAAGGCAGTCTCTAGTAGTAAAGACTGACTCAAAGGCACCTACTTCAAACAAACAAACGAACAAACAAACCACCAAGAACAAAACACCTGGATTGTGATGATGAGCGGATGGGATTGCCAGCCCTTCAAGGTAGGCAAGGTTAAAAAACTAGCAGGGCAGAGATTCCACAATGTTCTTTATGACTGTGGAGTTGAATACCAAAATTTTAAAAGCCTGCCAGAGTTACTCTTGGCTCATCAAATGCTAAACAAAATCCAGATAAGTTTTTGTTTAATTTTTTTTGTTACACTTACTACTACTTCAGTACTAGCCTATTTTGGGGGAAAGCTCTCTTTTAACAGTTCACATATTCTTTGCTCATTCCCAAGGCCAAGCATAAAAGTGTTGAAGAGAAAACAGCTATCATTTAAACAAATGTTCAAAGATTGAAAACTACTGTAGACTATTCTTCGCTGAAGAGAAGAATGCAGTGAGATGTGAACTACTGCCAATAGAATATATTTGTCTGATGGTTGCCTCAGACAGCTTCATAGTAGGTGACGTTGAGGGAACTCATCAATTTTTCTGCATAATTTTTCTCTGGGCCAGCCATGGGCATGGAGGTGCTTTGTTTTTTTGGGGGGGGGGGGAGAAGGCACATTAGTGAGAGTGGTGGTCCTGCAGGGAAGAGCTCTGGGAGGTGGGCCCTCACCCTGTCTGCTGCTGGGCCAGGATGGCTGCGGTGCTCCTGCTGCCACCTCCCCGTCACTGTGCTCTCGTTTACTTGGCCAGGGCATGCCGGCAGGCAGCATGATCAGCAGCCTGGCATAGAGGGTGAGGCCCTGGCTATTGGAGCTCTGCTCCATGGTTGGGCCACTTGCCTGTGGGCTGGCCATGGGCACAGAGGTGGTTTGGGGAAGTCGAGGATGCCTTCTGTCGGTGTGGGGAGGGCCCCAGAGGGCCCCCTAAGGCTTCTTCAAGGGGAAATGCAGCAGGGAGTGGCTGAGCCCCTTCGAGGGCTGTGTGTCTCTCACTTTGTTCAGGGGCAACGTTGCAAGTCGGGGCTTGGTGAGGGCAGTAATAGGGAAAGATTGACGTTGGTAAGAAGGGAAGATTGAAGGGCTTCAGGTTGTGCATACCCAGTGGGGTTGGAGAGCAGCGTGGAGTTCGTTTTCAAATGAGGGAAGTTTTGTAGTGTACATGCATAGTACAGAGGGGGAGCATTGAAGCTGCTGTCTGGTGCCCCTTGTGGTGGACTAGAGTATATTGTAGTGCCTTGCCAGTTAGTGTGGTTGGGTGGGAGTTCAGCAGTGTTTTTTGGGGGACAGAGGTGGAGGCCATGTGTGACCCCCACAGTGCTTGTCTCAGGAGAGCAAGTTATGTCTGTGGCAAGTTTGTGAAGATTGGTGCAGGCGTTGAGAAATGTATGCGGGACATACAAACACTCATACCCAACCCATACTCTGTTTTCTATATATATAGATATAAAATACTTGAGTCACTCTGGATATTTCAATTTTTCAACAAAATGTTACAAATTAAACTGTTTTGCCTAGATTTCAAAACATGACTCCTTTCTTGTTCCATGCATATGCCTAGTTAAATTACCAATTACATATAGTGAAAGTACCAAATACTTCATCCTGTCAGGCTTTACTCACAAAAAACACATAAGCTAACTGACTTTAAATGAAAAAAATATGTTTCATTTTTTAACACACATCCCACACACACATAGTCATACATGGTCGCATTTCAGGGGCTTGGCAACCGACTCACATTTGTAATAGGTCACATCATCTGTCTGAAAATTGCTATTTTTTTCTGTTTTCCAAACTAAATCTCATGAAGAGACTCAATTAAATGTAATTCATAATTGTGACTGTATACTCATTATTTTGAAACATTGAAAAGGGAATGCTTTTATACTAAAACATGGATTAAATGGTGTTAATTGTGCTTCATATAGGGCTTCTCAATAACTAGATTTTGTTTATTTTTAACTAATGGTATAAACGGAGGTGTGCCTAGAATTCAGTAAAATCCTGATAACTTTCATATTGTCAACCATAAACTCAGCAAAAAGTTATTGGGGCCATATTTTGCTTTCTCATTAGCAGTTTTTTTTTTCTTTTCAAGTGCATATAGTAAAAGAAAAAAAAAATGGATTTTTCTACTCCCGACTAGTTTTTATTTCTTTTCCAATCTTATTTTATAAGTTTTATTAGGCACAGATAATCCTCGTGTAGAGACCTATAATTTGGACTGGCATCTTGGGCATTAAGCAAAGTAGTCACTAAGTGAGAAATCACATAACCACAACTGTATTTTCTGGCTACAAAGAGGCCTGGTTAGTCAGTTCCACAGTCAGTTTTGTTTGCCAATTAACCATTCCCCCTGTTTTTGGAATGCTCACACCAGCACTAATGAATAATTAACAAGAACAGAATTAATGTTTGTGTGTGTGTGTCTGTGTATCCATTGGGTGGGAGGAATTAGAAGACAGTAAGTAGGCACACAATGGGGAATAGACATCCCTCAGCAAGTAGCCAGTGCGTTCTCTCCACTGTATGCTTGGTTACTCTAATATCTTCCTTTCCAATCTCTCGGGTCTGGGGATTGGGGCAAAAGAAGATTGCCTACAGAAATTGTTTTGTGAACACCTTCTTTTTGAGGATGTTGGTGGTGAAAGGAGAAAAGGGACTACGTTTGGGGTACAATGCGGAATGCGCCAGCTGCTTGCCTTGTGTGTTTATGTCTGCTGGTTTTCAATATTTATTCTCCTTTATGTGCCTGTTTGCTCTCTTCCAATCCCTTCCTCTCCACTCTTCAAGTGAGGAAGAAAATAAAAAAATCAGACACGGGACAATGTGTAATGACTGCAGTGGTGATCACATGGCTGCGCGGGTGTGTGTGTGTGTGTACTTCAAAGTTCATAAATTGATTGTAAAGTTATTTTTTTCAGCATTGATAATCACTGAACTGGTAACCAAGGACTACGCATGTTGTTCAACACTCCTATATGGTAAATACATAGGAACAAGCTAATGTGTAACTTCTTTTCCTCCAATAAAACTCTTTCATTTTCACTTAAAAATGTATGGTTTTTAAAAGTTTCTCAATTTTCTAACAATTTAAATGAAATAAAATAAAATGTTAAAAATATTAGACAATGCTGTTCTTTAAAAACTAAAATATGTTTTTACTAGAGTTACATAGTGAGATGGAATATAAATGTATTCATTTATCTTCCTTTCATAAAATATGCAGAACTTTTTATGGCAGTGTAATTGGAAGGAAGAAGCTTTGGAGAATTTAAACTGCAGTGCTAGATAATTCTAATGCTAATATAAAGGAGTCTTGTTTCCTTCATAGTGTAAAGTCTAACACTTAAAAACTCTGTGGGAATTCCCAAGTTTACACACATTTTCAAATTGTGCTAATTGTATGTCTCATCAAACTTGATGTTTAAATTTAGAAGATAAAAATCTGAATTGCAACATGAGCTCCATTTTGCCTGCCTTTGATTTATCTTGTTAGCATCACAGTAAAGGAGTTTGATAGGTCTGATGGGTAACCTGGAATTAAGAAGAACTTCCTAACAGAACAATTAACTTGTATAACAGCTTGCCTTAAGAAGTTGTGAGTGCTTTATCACTGGAAATTTGTAAGAAAGACTGTACAGCTACTTTTCTCAAATTGTATAGGATCTCCCGCTTGTGTAGGGAGTTGGACTAGAAGACCTCCAAGGTTGCTTCCAGCTCTATTCTGATTAGATTAAATCAATTTGAAATTAATTCAGCCAGGGTAATCTTAACTCATCAAACTGAGAAGATAAATATGACTCAGCCTTCCATCCTTTCGAGGTAGGTAAAATGAGGACCCAGATTGTGGGGGCAATAAGCTGACTGTGTAAA
>JANHFR010007498.1:35698-46041 GCA_032468015.1 Mimophis mahfalensis | reverse complement strand
TGAAGCAGTTGGTGTGAGCTTAAATGGACTCCGGGGGATGGTAGAGGACAGGAAGGCCTGGAAGAACATTGTGCATGGGTTCGCAATGGGTTGGACACGACTTCGCAACTAATAACAACAAGTTGCTGGGCTAAAATATTTTTGAATTTCAGTTAAGTACCACTTTTCCAAGAGACCAGCATTTTTGTTTGGAAAGGAGTACAGGTAGTCCTCGACCTACAACAGTTCGTTTAGTGACCAAAGTTACAACAGCACTCAAAAAAGTGACTCAAGGCCATTTTTCACAGTTATGATCGTTGCAGGCTCACCATGATCACATGATTGACATTTAGATGCTTGACAACCGAATCACATTTATGACGGTTGCAGCGTCCCAGAGTCATGTGATCCCCTTTTGTGGCCTTCTGACAAGTAAAAGTCAATGGGGAAACCAGATTCACTTAACAACCATGTTACTAATTCAAGAACTGCAGTGATTCACTTATTTGTGGCAAGAAAGATTGTAAACTGGGGCAAAACGCACTTAACAAATTTCTCACTTCGTAAATTTTGCACTCAGTTGTGGTTGTATGTTGATGATTACCTGTACTGAAAACATTTGGTGTTAAATTCCTGATGTTGCCTTCATTAGTCATGTTTCTTCTCAGGCTTCCATTTTGCTCCCTAAATCATAATTCAAAGGATCAAAAATAAATTGTGGGTGCTCATGCTTCCCTTTTCCTAGGCTTCCTTTTTCTTAGGCAACTTTTCACAGCTGAAGAAGCTTCTTAGATGAGAACAAAGGTAGTATTCAGCCAGTTCTAACAGGTTCCGAAGAACCGGTAGCAATAATTTTGACTGATTCGGAGAACCACCTCTGATGGGCCAACACTGGCAAATACCACCTCTGATTGCTGACAACATAGCCATGCCCACTAAGCCACGCCCACAGAACCAGTAGTAAAAAAAATTTAATCCCACCACTGGATGAGAAGAAAAACATCTTCCAAGAGAAACCAGAAAGTCCAGTTGTCTCTTGGAAAAACACCTTTGGGACAACCATGACCTGGGTGACTGAGAATCTCCATAGATATTTAGCAACCTTTTAATACTTTCTTATTTTGCTTGATTCCCAGATGGCTATGATGTTTTTTGTTTCTCCCATGCATGATTTGAGTTTGGCTTATGATTTTGATGGCAACCTCATTAATTTGGAATGGCAAATTATGATTAGTGCTAAATGGGAGAAGGAGGAGGATGGCAGGGCACTATTTTAAATCTTCTAAACCAAATTGATCCATGAAACCTCCATTTCCTCAGTAGAGCCAACTATTTCTTCCACATCCCCACCTTAATTAATGTTCACGAACTTGTATTAAACATCAGCCACAGTGCAATACACATTCAGCATACTCTGGTTTCTTTTCAGATCATATAAATGTTTTGTAAATACACCAATTGAATTCCTCACAAGTAATCAAGCATATTAGTGGCACTGAGACAGCATGTCCATATATCAGTTCATGGATTTTTATTTTGTTCATGCAGAAGTAATAGCAATAGCATTTAGATTGATATACCGTTTCACAGTGCTTTACGGCCCTCTCTAAGTGGTTTACAGAGTCACCATATTGCCCGAAACAATTTGGGTTCTCATTTTACCAACCACAGAAGGATAGAAGGCTGAGTCAACCTTCAACCTGGTGAGATTCGAACTGCCAAATTGCAGGCAGCCAGCAAGTAGCAGAAGTAGTTTACATTCTAACCATTGTGCCTCCGCAGCAACTTTCCGTACAACTTAAATGGTAATTATCAAGACAATTTTTTTTCTCACTTCCAATTATCCACAATTCTTGTTCATCGTACTGGAGATTTAACTGGTGAATTTCTAAATGTATTCATTTTGGTCCCATTGAGTCATCTTGACTTTTAGAACTGCCTGGATGAGTCCCTGCAGTTTTCTTGGAAAGGTTTTTCAGAAGCAGTTGGCCATTGCCTCCTTCCTAGGGCTGAGAAAAAATGCCTGGCTCAAGGTCACTCAGCTAAATCAAAACTAGGATTCACGATCTTCCAATTTCTAGCCTGGTTCCACTACTGCACAAAACCGATTCTCAAATTTCTAATACATTTTTGGAAACTAAAACCGTGGCAAAATCTTTAAAATCATCTCAGTATTATTTTCCAGAATATTTTTGACATCTCTCTGCTTCACTACTGAAAGATTCCTATAGGAGGACCTGGTGTTTTGTTGCCTTCACATCTTGTCTTTGGAGTGCAATACCAGAAGTCAGGTTCAATGCTGGTTTATTATATATGACTAGACTGAACATGATAAAGAAAATATACAGTCATGGCAGACATACAGTACACGCCAGAATGCATATGCACAAAGACATATTCACACACGTCAGTGCAGCTTAGACAAATGTCATACAAAAGGTATCTCAGCCCATAGAAGGAAAAGAGAAATGGGAAGTATTTCAGAAGGGTTTTTACATTGACTTGACAGTGAGTTTCTCAGGATTTCATAGAAGACCCTTCCACAGATTTACTTGGAGATGCCAAGAACAAAATCTAGAACTTTTTCCAACAAAGCATGCACTATATTGCAACACTGTGGGGTGCATGGGTGTGCAAAGCGAAAAATTGAATCTGTCAATGGTTTTTTCCCTCCCTATTTCATAATGGATAGGTAGTTTACCAACACTAGTAAAAAAAAAAAAAACTACTAATGACTAACAGAAATATACTGTAGATTTTTACATGTTGACCAGATGATACACAAAGTTTCTATGTGGTTAAAATGCATAATTGTTAATCGCTCCAATAGAATGTATTCAACAGCAAGTTGTAATTGGGGATTTGCAATTAATTTCCAGAATATAAGGAACAGGTTTTCATTGGCTTTGGACATCTGATATTAGATACAAAGCTTTGGCCCATATTTATTTGTTGCAAGTTCAGAAGGTTGTGTAATGCCACAATAGCTGTGACCAAAAAAAGTATGGTTGCGGTTAATGTAATCTTCAGTAAAGAAAGAGGGTGTATTGTATTCAAGGGTCAATAGATGTGCTCTAAAAGTGAGAGTAATCCTCATGATCAGACTGTTTTTTGGAATTCCAACAAGAACATCTTGAGAAACAGAAGGATTCTCAGGATTCAAAGAAAGTTTTAATTTACAACTTATTTCATCTCATCATTGTTCAGTCTTTCATTCTGGGAAGTTGTGCAGATGTATTTGTTAACTGATTCTATGAGGGAAAAAAAGAACATTTCTTGTGTTTCTGCCTTAATTCCCCAAAACAACAGTCAATCCACTAAAAAAAAAATGACATCATCTTCTGATCAACCCCATATATTTTAGCACCAAATTATTATTTTAGGTGGAATGTATCCTTTGGCAAAGTTGAGTCTCAATCAAGGTACTATTAGAAACAATAAAATTGCATCACATTCTGCCATCAAGCTAGCTACCCCCAGACAAATGAACCATACGTATCCATTCAGTTTTCTTGGCAAGATTTTGGAAGTGGGTCACCCTCATAGTGCTGAAAGAGAGCAACTGATACAACTGGCTTCATGTTTAAGGTTTGCAATCTTGTAATTTTCTACCTTGTGCCCTTAATTATTAACCCAAATGGAATTCTTATGGTGTGTGGTTATGTATGTTTCTGTGTATTTATGTGTATGTGTGCATAAAATACACATATTTTAGAAAAGGATAATTTAAAAAGCACTGAAGCAATATTTATGAAATATCTTTTCATGGTTTTGTGCTGGCATTAGGCACATCTTGCCCTGGAAACAAAGGAAGTATGACCCAGAGTAAGTTTGTCATTTTCAAAACTGCATGGCTTTGTTGCAGGATCAGATTTATGACTTCTACCCAGTGTTAATTATGTTTCATCCTCCATTTCAGGTATTTAATGAAGCCTAAAAGTTAAAGAAAGATGTATGAGGAGCAAGCTGTCTTATCTTGAAAAGAATTGATTTGCAATGAGCAGCTGTTTCAGAAAGCGAAGACAGGAAAAATAAATTTTGGAGAGAACAATAAGGAAGAGGATTCAAGGCCATGCATCATCTCTGGTGGGATGGTTTCATCCTCCATTTTCTAATTCCAGACCAATTGTTTCTTGTCTTCATCTGGTGCTTTAGTTCCTAACAGTACAGGCAAAAGAAATGTTCATGGGAATATGTCAGCAGAGAAATCTGCTGGCTTGGGTGTTGCAAAGATAAAAAGCCACAGAGATAGTGCGGGCCAATCAGGGACCTTGGAGGAGGTTAAAATTCCCTCCATATCTGATGTCAGCAACCAACTGACATCAGAACCTATAAAAGAGGCTGTCCCTGAAGAATCACCTGAGTCCCTATAAGACCTGTTGAGGGGGAGTTGTGTGTGCATATGTGGCAGAACTTAGGCCTGGGACTCAGCCTCAAAAGAGGCTGTGCATGTGAGTTAGGAATAAATTCTCACAGGAGGCTAAAGAAAGAGCCTGAGAAAGATATCCTGTAAATAGAAATAGCTTTTATTGTTTACAATAAAAGGTTTAGTGTTTGCTGACAGAAGACTCTGGCATATTCTTTGTTGTCCTTGGCTGAAGGGAAGCCACCCAAGACCTCAAAAGGCACAGAAGACAACAGGAATCAATTTAATTCCAACAGAATACTACTCAGCAACAGGAAAATGGACTCCAGAACTGTATTAATATTGGCCTTCTCTGTCATTATTATATTATTGTGATCACTACTAGATGACAACCTTTTCAAAGAAAAAACAACTGTACATCCAGACTCTATTGGAAGAAGCTGAGCCCATCTAGTACCTACTCAGTTTCTCAGAGTGCCCCCAGACTCAACAGATGTTCAAAAGTATTCCCTGCTAATTTATGAATTGCTTGATCTGATGCCAGGGAATAACAATACATCAGGGAAACAAAGAACAAAGGACCGGTCATTCTCTTTCGCTGTTTTAGAATACAGAAGTTATGCTACAGTTCTTGCATTTATTGAGCTAGGAGAAAAATTCAATAAGGAGCACAGATGCAAATGCAGATTTTTATGAGCAATAACATTTACCAGGAAGAAACATTTATAGTTTCCTTTAATTTATAGCTTTTAAATGCAAAGATATCATGCAAATACGTTTTTCTCTTCACCGCTGCTCAGCTCATGAATAAGGCTGAAAGGGGCTTGGACACAGAGAGAGCCAGGAAGAGGAGACTGACAATGAATGAGCTTGCTTTCGCTTCCCCGACTCCCCATCCACAACTTAAAATGTCACCAACTACCAACGGGATCACTCACAGCTCAGCATGAAAACTGAGTGCATTGCTATCTTTCATGATCGTATTGTCCTCCCATCTCAGGCTTTGAAATGAGAGTGTGGCTTAGCCTCTTGTACATACAATATAACCGAAATGGATGAAATGTGACACAGGCTTCCTGGACTTGGCCACCAGAAGGCAGGATGCCTACTTCGCAGGTGAAGCTTTGTCTCTAATTAAACAACTGTTGTCCTGACAATAATTACCTAAATATTTGTGCCAGGGTGTTTGCCTTTGAACAGCATTCTAACACTGCTGGCTTAATATCAGGTTTTGTGGCAGTTCAACAGCACAAGGGGTTTTTTGTAGATTTTTTATTGTTTTTATATTGCAAACAAATCTCTCGTTATAATCACCAAGTTTCTGGGTTCTGTTAAACAATATATATAAACATTCAATATACATCTCATTCCTTTATTGCAATAACTTCTCCTCTTCAGTAACATGGTTTAAAAACCTAATCTATGGGGTTTCAAGTTTAACCATAGAATTATCACTTCCATTAAAATCCAAGAACAAAAATCATTCCCCCCTATTCCACCCCCCAGTTGCCCTACTTATCCCTTATTTATAATTTCCATGTTACTGTCTAATTTAATCATTCTCATTACTTTCAAGTTTTTCAGAATTTTTATGTATCATAAATCATCAGGATTTATCAAACCTAATAATGTTCTATTACTAGTTGTCTTAAAAGTTTACTATATTTCCACACCCTCAATTATCCAAGTCATCTATAAAAATAATTGCTCATACATATGAGCGTTTTCATCACAATCATCTTCAACTGTTAACCATTGATACTAATTTTACCCCCAACAAATTATAAAAATATTGTTTCTTTAACTCCCATATTAGCATATGCTCTCAAAAAAAAGAAAAAAATTACTTAATACTCACGGCTCCTTTCCATTTACATCTACAAACAAGAATCAGTTTGCCTTGTTCCACACCCAAATTACCCTATGATGTTATCCAAATTATCTCCCAAACACCCTGACATTCTATAAACAGTCATATACATAATTTTAATCAATTATCAGTTACTAGTAGTTTTACCCACAACCATTGCTATAACAATTCATTTATTTGGCAATTTAATTATGTTCTCAGAAAAATTTATTTCACTCCTCACAATCATATAACCCACTTAGCTCATTAGTAACATCTAACGCAAATCCCTTATATCAGTCCCCCCCCTATCTTAACTATCACTCTTAAACAATGAAAAACAGGGGGGGAAAACTTCCTATTAAATCGACACTCCGCTTCTCTAGCCATCATCTTGTCCCTCTCTCGCAATGTTATATTTCGCAAATGTATACCATTTCTCTCACTGCCTCTTCTCATCATTCCTATCGTCACTTCCGCCCACCACCACTTAGCTCTTGCCTTCTCTCGGTGTAGCTTTCCACTTATAAACAACACCCTTTTTCTCCCAGAGATTTGAAGCCTTTTCTCCCATTCCACTTTCCACTTTAGAATCTTCAGGAATCAGCCATCCCATTTTAAAGCCTTCTTCTTCTGCCTAGCTGCCATTTGCATTTCAAATGCCACCCCCTCCTTCTGCCCAGTCGGCATGACCATAAACTCTCCCACATGCTGAGGTCCCATTGCTAGCTCCATCTCTCTAACTTCTTTAAGGATCAATTCTGCCATTTAAAGCTTTCCTCCTTCCACTCCTTCCATATCACCACCTTTTGTGTTCTGGGCATTACCCCCTCCTTCTGATCAGCCAGCTCCGTTCCTCCAGCCTCTTTTTCGACTATATTTTCCATTTTAGCAATAAAAGCCTCGCAAAGTATGTGGAGCATTTGGGAGAGGGATCTGAATTCCATCACTATCATATCCCAGATCCAGAAGATCCTGTCAAATCAACCTTCCCAATTCGAATCCACCGCCATTTTGACAGCTGCTTCTAGCAGCACTGAATTTTTTTTTTTAAATCAAACTCACTCCACTTAAAAGTTTGCGCACTGCAACCACTCTCCATTTAGCTCTGTTTAGTTTCAATCAGAGTGTTCCAATTATTCCTACTCCCTCCACAATGTGGTGTTATATCCCCTCGTACTTATCTTGGTCCCGGGATGGTCCTAGCTTCTTGGCAGCCATATATAGCTGCTGCTTTCCTCCTGCCTTTGGCCAGGGATTGTTCCAGTGTGAGAGGGGCACACAAAAAGCCCCTTGACCCCACTGGAAATTCCCAGATGTTTCATTGCCCCTCCAGGGCAACTCAGGCTCCACAAGGAGCCCTCAGGCTGGGGAGCCTGGAGCAGATTCCGCAGCTGGTGGAATCCACAACCAGAGCCATCAGAAGTCAAACCAGAAGTCCCAACACATTCTGTTCTAAGTATTAACTCAGTCCTGCAGCAAGAACAGCAAGGACTTCTAAGTAAATACAAAGAGCTTTGACTCTGTTTAACTCTTTTATATCTACTGTATATCCAAAAATTAGCATCATCTAAAAGGTAGACCGTTACATGCAATGGACTTGTTCCCTGTGGAAACTTTATGAGGTGCACATTAAAGGCATGAAAAGTGCACAGCAAAATTAGATTTCTATAAAAAACTTTTGAAAAAGAACTTTATCAGCTGTTCGGGACAGGGTCGTAAGTCAAGGAAATCGTGGCTGTCATTTGGAAGTTGGGGAAACCACGGCTAAAAGTGCCGGCAGTTTCCCCGTTTGGATGTCGAAATCTTCGGATATCAAGTTGCTCGTAAGTTGAGGTTCCACTGTATCCTGATGGCAAGAGTTGTTGAACAGTAGAACTATGCACCAAAACCAGAGGTGGACTACCATTTGCTAAAGGTTTCTAAGTGGGTTGGTTGGCTCTTTACTGAACACTATCACATTGAGTGGGAGGCTGGACTAGATGATCCATAAAGTGCCTCCAAACCCATAGGTGCTATGAAATATTTATGAAGGGCTTTTGGAAAGGAGTCAATACTAGCAACAAATATTTTTCATGATTTAATAGATCAAATTTCCAGTTTTGTTAATTGTCCAACTGATTCTGGAAGACTCCCCATGGGTCCTTCTTTGAGTCTTTCCCTCACAGAGATGCTTCTAGGGCATTTCCCTCCATGTCAGAGAGGCACACAACTCTTGCAGCTACTTTGGGAGTGCAGAGATGAAAGACCAACCAAACCCTTTTTGCACCCATTAGCGCTGAGTTGTATGGTGTTTTGTGTTTATGTGTTTCTCTGTGAATGAATGTATGATTATTATAATCCATTGTACCCCATGTAGAGGAATCTTTCAGGCGAAAGACAAGGGGTTAAAATGTATCTGATTTTCAGAGAGCGTAGGAGCTTGTTTGAGTAACCCTGGGGAGAGATAAATAGGAAAAGCAGGAAAAGTGAGATTCAGTTCTAAGTAGAATTTACTGCAAATTCGAGCTAAATCACCCAGAGCCCCTCTCACAACTCAGAGCTTCTCTGGATGGTTAAGAAATATAAAATATTATACAGGCAAACAAATTTGCTCCCAGGTAAGCATATCTAAGATTTCAGCTCTATGACCACTTCACCTTTTAGCAAAGCAACAAATCCACTATTAGTTAAACACTATGACGAGTTTAATACATACATGAAGTACACAATGCCTTTGCTTTCCTACAGTGCTTATACCAATTAAAAGATTCTTACATGGGATATAAGAATATTTTAAGTGTCACACAAATGACAAATATGGCCTATTTGTTTTGGTACCTGGACATGTATATTGTAACAGAAAAATAGAAAAATTATATATTATATTTATTTGAATACATTTGCATATAATCCAACCCTTTGAAAATTCTCATTATCACTTAACATGTAAAAAGGTCCCTGATCCAACCCTCAGAGTACTATTATTTCAAGCTCATTATATACATAGACACTAATTGCTATGAGTAGACTTTCTGAAATCATTTAGTTTGGATTTAAGCAATAACAGTTTAATGGTATTTATTTATTTATGTATTTATTAAGATTTATATGCCGCCCTTCTCCCGAGGGACTCAGGGGCGGCTTACAACAATAAAAATACAGAATAGAAAATTTGAAAAGAAATTAAACCAAATTATCACAATAAATCGTTAAAATAATCAGATTAAAATCAACAATAAAATAAATTATATTAAAACCCCATGTCAGTCCAGACCAGCTAGGTGAAACAACCAAGTCTTCAGATCACGATGGAAGGATTGGAGGTCAGGGGCCATCCAGAGCTCCAGGGGTAGCTCATTCCAGAAGGCGGGTGTGCCCACAGAGAAGGCTCTCTCCCTGGGGGTCACCAGCTGACACTGACTGGCCGACGGCACCCTGAGGAGGCCGACTCTGTGGGAGCACACAGGGTGATGGGAGGTTGTTGCTGGCAGAAGGTGGTCCTGCAAATATCCTGAGCCTAAGCCATGTAAGGCTTTAAAGGTGATCACCAGCACCTTGAATCTCACCCAGAGGGCAACTGGGAGCCAGTGCAGCTCGCGCAGAAGAGGTGTAACATGGGAGTATCGAGGTATAACAGCATCTTCAGTTTTCTCTCTTATTTCACACTATAGGAAGAGTTGTTAACACTAACTTTACTGTATGTTTCATTAAGTAATAAAAATATACATGTTTATCTAATAAAATAATTAACCTTTGAAATTAGAAATCTATTATCGAATCAGTAAAAATCAAGCGTCTGACTTGTTTAGTATATGGAAGACTACCAAATCAAGTTTTACATGCTAGCTATATAAAAACATGAGACAGAAAAGAAGAGGGATAGTTATTTACTTGTCAGTATAGTTTAGTATATATGTTTCATACGTATACGTTGCATGCGAAGATGGGCATGATAAAGGACCAAAATGGCAGGGACCTAACAGAGGCAGAAGCCATTAAGAAGAGATGGAAAAACTATACAGAAGATATACAAGAATGAGCTTAATGTCCCTGATAACCTCAATATGGAGCTCACTGACCTGGAGCCAGACATTCATTCATTCATTCATTCATTCATTCATTTATTTATTTATTTATTTATTTATTTATTTATTTATTTATTTATTT
>JANHFR010007496.1:30375-41053 GCA_032468015.1 Mimophis mahfalensis | reverse complement strand
TTCACAGGGGTCGCCTAAGACCATCAAAAAACATATATTTCAATACAAATACAGGTGTATGTGAAAATAATTTTATGTTTGGGGTCACCACAAAACGAGGAACTGTATTAAAGGGTTGTGGCATTAGGAAGGTTGAGAACCACTGTTCTAGGCAGCCTGCTGGGGAAAGGAAAGTGTCCCCCCTCACTACTTTCATACCTCAGAACTCTTCCCAGAAGTCCCTAGATCTTTGCATTTGTTTTGGGTGGCTGAGTTTCCCCTGTGCTGTTCCGGTTTCTTGTGCCTTCTGCCAGCCAGTGGTGCTCCTGCTCACGGGGCCCCTAGGGTCTTCCTCCAATTGTCTTTATAGCAAGACAAGATTCCTGGCTTTCAGCAGGATCCTTGGCAAAAATCCAGATGGATGAACTTCCTAAGGACCAGGGCGATGCCGCTGCTGTTGTAACAATGACATTTACTGTCCTGTGGGTCTCAGAGGATGGTGCGCGCAGTGGAGCATCATACTTTAAAATCAGTATTAGCTTTAATCTTTCCTGTGCTTCTCTCCAGATACCTAAAACGGGCTGGTCTGGCTCCTGCATTGTTGTGATAAGCAAAGGCAGAACTCTGAGAAGTAAAACTCTTGCCCCCCCCAAAGATGACTGTAAGTTGGTGCAAGATGCCTACACCAGCTTATGGTCCCATAGGAATGTATGGCATAAAATAAATAGGAAATACGTACATACCAGTAAACTATGGTGGAGTTTGGAATAAAGTAGGGAGTACGTCAAAGGCTTTCTGTTACATACCATTAGGAATCTGATAGCAATGCCTTATATAGGATGAGGGCCACAAGCCCTTCCTAGAATTCCATGTGTGGCCCCAGAGAGCATGAGGTTGAATTTTCAGACCCACTGGATCTCTGAAGAATTCCAAGGCATCAGATGAATTCATTAGGCCACAAAGTCCCTATTACATCCCTTATAAATCCTGGATATTCTTCCAAGATAATAATCCCAATCAGTGGTGGGATTCAAAAAATTCGCTAAATTATAAGTGTGGGGCACATGTGCCTGTGCATGCACCCCCAGCTTCTGTGTATGTGCTCATGCATGCACATCTGGCTTTTGTTCCCATCTATGTCTGCTCTTCGGAGCAATGTGGAAGCTTTCCCGTTTGGCAAAGGTTTTCCCATTGGGACTTTCTGTTTCTGTTGGTGTCACTTTTAGAGTCACTGGAGCTACCGTGGAGCTTCCCACTTCATTAAGGCAGCAAGACACCCAGGGAATGAAGAGATTGCTAATCTCATTGACAAAAGATGTTCACAGATATAGGGAATGCAGACATCTATAATCTTATTCATATAATGGTTTATAAGATTTTTTTAATAATTTTATAATATAATATAAGATTTCCTTTGTCCAGTCATTTCCAACTCTCATCTCAGTTTCTTAGCCGAGGGAGACAGCATTGACCAGAGACTTTTTCATGGTCATGTAGCCAGAATGACTACAGTGGAACCTCGGTTTGAGACTGCAATCCGTTCCTGGACAGAAGGGAAAACTGCATAGAAAGGAATCTTTCCATGCCATTTTTGTTCGCCACTCGAATTTTGAGTTGTGAAGCGATTCAAAACTTGGGTGGATTTTTTTGGGTCGTGAACTGATTTGGTTGAGAACAGAAGCATTCACAAACCGAGGTTCCACTGTATATGCAGAGGTGCATAGAACTCTGTCATCAAAGTGGCACCTATTTATCTACTTGCATTTGCATGCTTCCAAACTGCTAGGTAGGTAGGAGATGGAGCAAGGATGGGAGCTCATCCCACCATATTGCTCTCGAATTTTTGAGCTGACAAGCTCAGCATCTTTAACTGCTGATCCCCCTTATACAAGGAATTTTTTTAAAAAAATCCCATTTATATCCCGCCCTTCTCCAATGACTCAGGGCGGCTTACAATGTGCTCAGCAACAGCCCTCATTCCATGCATATGGCTGCTCATTAGGGCTCTCGCCCCGCCCCCCAAGCGGCATTTTACAAAGCCAGCTTATTACCCCCAACAATCTGGGTCCTCATTTTCCCTACCTCGGAAGGATGGAAGGCTGAGTCAACCTTGAGCCTGGTGGGACTTGAGCCTGCACTAATTGCAGGCAGCTGGTAGTACTTTAGGAGGCATTATTCCCCTGAATCACCGAGGCTCTTTAGACACACACACACACACACACACACACACACACACACACACACACACATCACTGTTTAAATTAGAGAAGAAATATTTTTGGGATGGAGGATGTTCGCTTAATCTACTAAAGCCATGGTTGTAGGTTTTCCTTTTCAGCAGTTTAACAAATAACAATTAAACGGTGTGTGGCACAAGGTATTGAATCTACATATGTTCTGATATATGTTTCTGAAATCCTTTTTCTCCACTGATCAATTTAAGGTTAGAGACCCAGAATCTTCTGACTTTGAAACGTTCCCCATATGGTAGTGCTGCCTCTGATGTTAGATTCTTACAGGTCATTAACTCTGTTAAAATAAAGTTCTTACAATATAAGCCTGTTTAAAAGCATGTTGGTTATTGGATGCTGAGTTCAATGGCTGTTTTGCTCCTTATGTCACTGGCTGCTGTCTCTCCTGTCCAGAAGGTGGTGCTCATGTACCACCAAAGTTTATCTGAGGACTAAGCTTTCTTTTGTCTTGAAAAATAGGATGTCTTGGCTTTACTGTTAAATCCATAATCCCAATAATGTGACTAAGTGAATTACTTGGTCATTAAACAAATCCAGCTTCCTCAATTGACTCTGCATGTCAGATGCTGGCTGGAAGGCCGTAAACAGCAATTAGGTGACCACGGGATGCTGTAACTATCAGAAATACATGCTGGTTATCAAGTGCCTGATGGCAGGGATACAGCAATGGTTCTGAGATGATCACTTGTAAATCGCTTACCCCTACTCCTGCCGTGAACTACTTTGAACTACTGTTAAAAGAATTCTGGTCTATGCCTGTAATAAACTGAATCAAATTGAATTGTTAAAAAGAATGATCCTAAATCGGGGACAACTGTATTCCTACCAAGGAAATGATAAAGGTTACTTGGCTTTAAGATTTCAAAGTTCAAAGTTACAGTTATACTTGTATTTTAAAATGTCTTAGCTGCAATCCGATTCTCATTTTTCTGTACAGGGGCCTCCCTGACCTCAGTGTGTCTGACTTGTGAGTAGGCATGTATGGTATAGGATTGTATTATTGGGTACTTTGATTCAAAGACCAACTTCATTAAATACGCTTCATCTAGGCTTCAGTCCAGCAGATAAAATATAAGGAATAAGCTTAGGCTGGAGCTAGACTTTGGGCTTATAAAGTTAAAACAATGACGGCAAATCCAGTCTGTTAAATGCCTCTTTATTTAGATAGCTCAGCTCAAAGCTCACTTCAATTTCCATTCTTCTAATATCCATGGGATTTGGTGGAAGGCGTGCCGTCATTCTTATTTTAATTTTCTTTCTTTGATGTTATAAATCCTCTTTAATTGTTCATTTATTGAGTGGAATACATTGTCTAATAACAGCAAGATACTTGCGTAAGAAAAGATTGAATCCAGTTGCTATAATAAAAACATAGGTCCTAATAGTTACTCCAGGTGTGACTTCACTCCCCCAAAAGGAGTTGACATTGGACCTGGGGTTCCTCCTGGATTCAAGGTTCAAACAGAAGACAGGTTTTGTTTACCTTTAGCTGACACAGATTGCTGTGGAGAAAATCTGTGTGATTAGTAAGCATTGGCAATGACTTGGTTGAAGCATTGATGACGTTTACTTAGTTGAGTAATGAAACATCTGCAAGAAAAGAGCCAAGCTGAGAGACCACCGAGGACTACACAGTTCAACTATGAGCTAGAGATATTCCCTTTTATTGGAATGACTTCATTACACATAATCAATCGATTAACCAAACGGAGTAAATAAGTTATGAAAACAAGAGACTTTACACATTTAGAACATTACTCAGTCTTCTTTAGAGGGGCAATCCACTTTCCCAGCATTTCCTGAGATAATTGCAAGGGCATATAATTTGGAAAAAAAAGTATATTTCATCCTAGTCATTTACCATCACATCACGCGCATCTGAATCATGGGACATTTCAGGGTTCTTTAAAAGGCGGGTCTATCAGAAGTGCGAAGGGGGAGCAAAGCTTAACAGGAGTGTTGCAATGACACAATGCAAGTTTCACCACTTTTGTGCATGTATTGTAAGATCTCATGTATAGGTGTGAAAGGGATGGAAATTAAATACAGAACAACAGAGTTGGAAGGGACCTTGGAGATCTTCTAGTCCAGCCCCCTGCTCAAGGGAAGAGATCTTATTCTACTCTTGCAAATGGTCATCCAGTCTATTTTGGAAAACCTCCAATAACGGAGCAGCCATAACTCCAGGAGACAAGCTATTCCATTGATTGATGGGTGGATGGAAACTGATGGTGAGGCATTGCCTTCCTCATTTTGAGAAGTGGGATCCCTTGGCTATTTTTGAACTGTTTTCTCCTCTGGAAGGATTTCTGAAGCCAATTCATGAAATTGACGGAGAGCTTAAACCAGAAGGGAAATTAAATGGTTTCCATCCCAACTTGATGTCCAAGAAAGCCATTTGGCCTGGCCATCTATTTTCTATTGTTCCTCCAGCAAAGCACAGAATTTAAGTTGCAGGATGGCAGATTCTACTTAAGTGCTAGAAAAATCTTCCGAATTTCATGTGTGGAGCCCTATTTCCAGATGGATAAGTTCAGGCAGAAGCTAGAGACTTCTAGAGGGTTGTCAAACTGGTGGTTCACAGGCTGAATGTACCCACACCCACCCCGGCTCCACAAAGCCCAAAAACATCACGATACATCATGATCAGAGGCGGTATTCAGCCATTTCCAACAGGTTCCGGAGAACTGGTAGTGATAATTTTGACTGGTTCGGAGAACCGGCAAATACCGCCTCTGATTGGCCGACACTGGAAAATACCCCCTCTGATTGGCCAACAGCATAGCCACGGCCACTAAGCCATGCCCACAGAACCGGTAGTAAAAAAATTGGAAGCCCACCACTGATCATGATACATCACATGATGCGATTGAGTTTCCAATTCTAGTAGGCTATCCATCTGAATGTTTGTATGTGGATCCCTACACCAGAGAGGAAGAGAGGGAGACAAAAGCCTCTATTGGCTTGTGATTCTGTGATTCTAAGGGTGGTCACTGTTCAACCCCTATAAGAATGGAGGCACTTTATTTATCACTTTTTATCCCATCCCTTTTTCTTTGGTGCTATCTCTTTTTAGATTTTAAGCATGAGGCAGGAAGCTGGGTTCTTTTGACTGCTGGTTGAAAGTCCTTTCTGGCAGAAGGGTGGAGTAGTACTGTTGTTGTGAAAAAGGAACGCCGGGCCAAGGAATGCAAAGATTGCATGAAACACTGGAGGGCAGAAGAGGAAAAGAAATGTGTCACTATCCTTCCATCCCATGATTTTGGATGTGTTTGTCCCAGCAGAGGCAACAGCTCAGAGAAACTATTATGGCACAAACTTTCATGGACTAGAGTTCACCTCAGTGGATGAAAAGGATGACGATGGAAGGCTGGTTGGAGAAGTTGCTGAGAATATTCCCACTTATCCAGAAAGCAATGCCTACCAGGGTTTGCTTAAGTTACACAACATGAACAGATGCACGTTGCATCAACCTAAAAGGCTAAGGTCGACAACATCTCTGCAAACATCTTTGCACACATGGAAATCTTAAGAAGTGTGTCTTCTAAAAGCAGATGGAAGCATCCCAATGTTGCCCTCCAAGGATTTGTTGAGGTTGCTGTCCAAAACATCCCACAGTGCGTTAGGAAGCTTTCCCTGGTTTTAGAGATTCCTGGCTAACCCCAATAGTCTATTGCTGCCACCTAGGGCCAGGATGATGCAATGGAATGACTGATGACGAGATAATGGCTTTCAAGTCCTGAAGACTGACTTTGTGCCGAGATCTTCCAGTAAGGTGGAGGAAAGGATCCTTTGCGTTTTTCAGAGGACATTGTGCCCAAAAGGCAGCTGGATATAAGAACCAGATATTTCTCTCTGGAGGGAAGAGAAATCTTGGGATCACACACATGGATTCTAAACAGCTCCTCTATTGTGAAGAAACTGAATTTTTTTGCAACCACTTATGATTAGCTGGGAATTGCAGGTTCCATCATGCCCCAAGCCATTAATGTAGCTGTTTTTCAGGATTCAAAGTTTGACGTAGTCTCAATTAAAAAAAAAAATTAACTTGCCATTTAATTTTCTTTTTTCTATGGAAGAGTGACTATACAATGGATGGTCACCACTTGTGCTGGTTCTATGAGCTGTAAGTTATACATTTCTAGGGCAAATCTACCTTAGAGATTTCTGTTCCATTCAACTGAGGAGTAGGATTTTAAACTGGGACATCCCCCCCCCCCACCACATGAAATCAAAGTGCTTGTTCTCACAGGCAATTGCAAATATGTTGTGTGTACTTTGGCTCTTTGCCAGTTAGGTGGTGTGGTATTCTGAGATGGGATGGGACAAGGCTAAACTCCGAAATCAATTGTTGTTTATTTTGAAAAAGAAAAGGCTTTATGCCTGTGAAATACAACTTCCCCAATCTGATATCAGGACCAGCAGTAACCCTACCCTAGGAATTTTTTGCCCAAACATCTGAAGGTTATGAAAGTGGGAAAAACTGGTCTAGGTGCTCCCCAGAAATGTTTCTGTGGCTGTCACAGGCCTCCCCTTTTCCCAAGGGACTCGCTGGCCCCTGTATCCATTCTGGGCTCCTCACCAGAATTAGAACATTTTCTCCAGTCCTGAGAATGTTCTGTGTCTTCCATTTTGGCAGGCAAGCTTTCCAGAGCTTCCATGGAGCTGACACACCAGCTCTTGCAGGTCCGACTTTGGGGGCATAAGCAAGATTGAAACATTTCAGTCATCAATAGGGCAGAGAATGAATCTCAAACTTGGTTCACAGGGAGGGCAGCCCTTTTTGTGGGTGCTGTTGCACCTTCTCAGTCGTGGCTTCTCTGTAGGGTTAGCTGAGGAAGGACAAATGTTTATCTTTGTAGTCAACATAGAGTTGTATGTCCCTACGGTAGTTAGTCTTGCAACTACGAATGGAAAGATGAAAGGCCTGGCACCACCTCAGAAGTGAGAGCGATTTCAAGAACTGTGTAATTAGCTCTCAGCATCTCTCTTTCTTTCTTTCTCTCATTCTCATTCTTGGCTTGTACCAGTGGAAGGAATTATGCAAAACAAGCAAGCATAGACAGATGTGCCTGCTTTCATCCAATTGGCACATTTGGAATTTTGAGAGCATTCATGGACATTCTCCTCCAAC
This sequence comes from Mimophis mahfalensis, assembly GCA_032468015.1. Classification (NCBI taxonomy): domain Eukaryota; kingdom Metazoa; phylum Chordata; class Lepidosauria; order Squamata; genus Mimophis; species Mimophis mahfalensis. The sequence continues at coordinate 33,688 of JANHFR010007496.1, read as the reverse complement.
TTCAGGCCTGCCATGATGGGAGTAGCCAATCAGAAAGCTCCCATGAACAAGAAAGGAACCTCATGAGGTTCTTCTCCATTGTTCCTCTTCCCCTCTTGAATACACTCAACCACCTTGGTTTTACCTTTGACTTTTTTTCTAAGTTCGCTTGTAAACCAAACATTAGGTTGCAGCTACCCACCACTCTGTTTCCTTCCTTTTGAGGCAGTGTTTTGCTCTAGCTGTGGTTACCTTTGGGGATGGGTTTCCACTGGTCTGACAACCGGTTTGCTTTGCAGGTGCATTTTGCTTTGTACATGTGTGCACCACACATATGCTGTGCATGTGTTCTGTTTGGGCTAGAAATCAGCTGAGACATGCTTGAGCTGAAAAACAGCTGATTGGCATACCTGAACTATTTTTCGGCTCTGCCGCATCTCAGCTGTTTTCTAGCCCAAATGGAACGTGCATGCAGCCACACGGAAGCTTTTGTGCCACATGCGTGCATTCCATTTGGGCTAGAAAACATCTGAGAAGCAGCGGAGCCAAAAAACAGCTGATTGGCACGCCTGAGCTCTGCTGCATCTCAGCTGTTTTCTGGCCTTAATGGAATCCTCGCACAGCAATAAAAGATAGCTTAGAAGTGTGGGCAGGTGGGTGGGCCCACTTTCAACCATCCACAGCAACGCTAACAACCGGTTCTCCCGAACCAGGCCAAACCAGTAGAAACCCACCTCTGGGTACCTTCCTTTAAAACAAATGAAGAAAAGAAAAGGCATATTTTTAAAACAACTGTGAGGCAGTGTACCTACCTGAAGAAGGTTTTTTTAGGTGTGTTGATGCTCATGAGTAACCTGTTGAAGAATCAGAGCAAAACCGAACCACAGTTAGCAAAGCACAGGATGAATTCCTATATCCCTTGAGCAGACTTAGACATTCCCCTCACCCCTTTCTCTTTGCATTACAGCTGTAGCCAACGAGGAGAAAAGGGGAATCACATCCTTCCATATTCTAATGGAGGATATTCAGCTGTCAGGAGGGGCAAATTGGATAACTTTGTCTGCAGAATATGGACAGAACACACGATTGGATCTACTCTAGGCACGCATGAGCAATATAAACCTTGATTGACAAGCACTGAGGAAATCTGGGGCGCAGCGAGGAAGAATGCTCTTAGTAACTTTTCTGCCACTTTGGGATTAGATTAGTTTATTTCTGCAATTGTAATAAAATGGAATTGGAGGATGCAGCCCAAGGAAATGCCTGTTAGGTATACTGTTTCATTTTTAACATTTGTTTTTTTCCCCAATCTACGCAAGAAGAAAAGTAGCTTCTCAGGAAGAAGGGCTATGTATCTTCTTAACGCTTCCACCATCACCCATGGAGCAGAACGGCCCGGTCCCTGCTGTATCCACAAAACTCACTTAGCAGTAACAACAATCTTGTTTGGCGGATTAGCAGATCGGGACTGGCTGACTGCCACTTGTGCATAAAAGAGAGGACCGGCCCTTTCCTTCTAGTACATCTTTTTTTTTTTAATTTAGGGGCCCATCGGGTGCTTAGCATGGAAAGCACCAAAATAGGCCAACGATCCAGATGTCACTGCGGTCCCCAGAAATGCACAACCAGACTTGGAGGCAAGCTGCCATTCTTGTGTTTGAAGTGGCAGGAGGAAACTAATAGTTTCTGCCTGTCCTAAAGGGCTATTGTAAATATTACTGAGTATCTATCAAAGGGAACTTTGCTGATTTCTGGCATTACCTCAGCCTCTCAGGCTGTTCCACATTTCCCTCCCAGGTCTTGGAATGCCATGGAGTCCTTCTGTCACCTCTCTGTCTTCAGTTAAAGAGAAATTAGGATATTGGCCAGATCTCCAACGGACCAGAGGGTCTTTTGGGGTTCTTCCGTGAGTGTGTCCTTTACAGGAAAGCAGACAGAACTTTTCCTGTTAGGACAAGCACCAGGAGAACAGCAGAACGCTCTGTACCTGCCCCTAGGACCTGAAAGACACGAGGCTCTGCCAAAGCTTGTAATCTCGTTTAATTAAAGGAGTGATCAAATATTCTGGCAGTCTTCAATTAAAGGTATTGGCATGGCAGGGCGGATTCATGACATGAAGTATGCATGTGCTTGTGCATATGGCTTTGTCTCTGGGATCAGGCTGCCATTTTCCTAAGTGTGCCCTGCCCGGCATCAGAGGGGACACACCCTGGACACAAGTGAGACATTTGTGCACTGTAGGTGCCAGTCTCAGAGTGAGAGAGGAGAGAAAGGCCAGGCAATTGGGTGCTCACCACAATGCTTTCGTCGATGGTGTGCAAATGTGGGACAGTCATTTACTCCAATAAATTCAGGCCAATTAATGGCAGAGCTTCCCTGACTGAATGGATTAGACAAGTAAATCTGCCACCATTTCCATCTGAATTAACCAAATAAAGAATAATTCTGAAGAAATGGGTTCAATGCATACAGCTGTTTCAACTGCCTAATCTTAGGGCTCGTTCCCATAGCCTCTTTTCACCTAGTCCCGAGCCAGGAGGAAGTTGTGTCAGCAAAATAGTGTTGATTCTACAGTAAGGGTGTTGGCAAGGCATAGAAGTCCTTCAATTCCCCACTATCCTGTCAGAGCTGAAGAAGCTTTTTGGATGAGAAGTGAAAGGTCTTCAAAGACAAAAACCAAGAAAGTCCAGTTGCCTCCTAAAAAAGTAACTTTGGGCTAAGCAGGCACTTCTTTATTTGCCCAGGTGTATTATAGATAGGCCTAGTGATATCCTGAACTGATGGTGTTGAGGACAGCCCCAAACAATCTCTCACACAGATTTGGAAGCACACCTGGTGCTACCTTACACTTATCTTGCATCTTTCAAAACCAAAGCAGGATCTTTTTGAAGAAACGTTAGCAAATAAATAATCCCAGGACGGTACACTGGCTTTGGGTTTGATAACAATTGCAAGAGAACGAGCATGAAGGCAATGTCGTCCAAAAAAACCTCTGATGGACCTATCTCATACCGATGTGTTTCATTTTAGACTGCTTTGACTGGTCACTGCTTCCAACGAAGCAACTTTGTAGGCTGGGGGCCAAAGGGGGTCTTGACAAACATTTGGGGGAATAGCACAACTAAGGCCAATGAGTTGATACACACCAGCCATGCCACATAGTCTCTCTGACACAGCATTGGTGCTGCTCCCAAATGGCTCTGTGTCCATGTATTCATCTATAACAGTGTTTCTCAACCTTGGCTGTTTGAAGATGCGTGGACTTCAACTCCCAGAATTCCTCAGCCAGCAACGCTGGCTGGGGAATTCTGGGAGTTGAAGTTCACACATCTTC
>JANHFR010007496.1:6571-16634 GCA_032468015.1 Mimophis mahfalensis | reverse complement strand
ATAATTTTATGGTTGAGGGTCACCACAACATGAGGAACTGTATTAAAGGGTCGCGGCATTAGGAAGGTTGAGAACCATTGGCCTAGAAATTAGACATTGTCAGGACATTCTGTGTGGCTCATTCTTGTCACTTCTCACTTACTTGAGTGTCCCCATTTCCCTATATACCCTGCAACTACACCCATGCGGCAATACCTTTGCGTGTGGATTTTCAGATGACATGAGAACCATTAGATTTTGGCTGAGGGTTCGCAGCTGGTTTAAGAGATCTCTTTCCATTTTTGAACCTTGTGGCCACCACTGAGGGCCTGCTGTTTCGTTGGCCTCTGATTGATGCATTCCACACCCTCTATTAAGGAAGGTGTGAAAAACATTCAACTTCCGCTGTTCCGGCAGTGGGAAAAAAAGGCCAGCACTTTACCACTTTAGCAGTCTGAGATGAAATAACCATGGAGATCCCTGAGCAGTGACCAGAGGGATGAGGGTAGTCCTGGCACAATACACAATTGCCAGCTATAGTGAAGGGAGTTTCCCTTTAATCCAGTGAAGTACATCAGGAGAACCAGATCACACAGCTTGAGCCAGTCTACAGTTGGAAAACGCTAGTTTTGATGTGCACAGGGAGATAGGTGGAGGTGGCCTTCCCAGTGGGTGGGAGGAGAGTAGAGGATGACATCATGTGTTTCTAATCTCAAGAAACAATTAGTGTCCTTCATTGCACTGGGATAACCTGATTCTGTGGTTCAGCCCTGAGTCACTAAGACTCAAATTGCAGAGTCTTGTAGGGAAACATCCACATGTTTCTCTAACTGTAGCTAGATGATTCTTGCTTATTGTTCTTTAAGGATATGTCTTCACCATCCAGCTTTTATCTCATCTCCAATGCATAACTCAAGCGGTCTAAATTTATATAATAATGAACAGTCATAATATTCAAGAGGTGGATAAGAATGCCAAATCCAGTCTAAACATCTGGTTGACTGTAGTGATTGACAAACCATAATAATAATGGTTAGCTGCTGCAAGAAGATTGTAGAGACTGAGTACAAACAACTGCGTGATAAAATAGTAACAACGGTACATTGGAATATCTGCAAGAAATACACTTGCCTGCAAGCAAGAACGGGTGGGACTACAAAATAGACAAAATAACAGCAAATGAAGATGCTGAAGTGCCCTGGAACTTTAGAATTCAAGTAGACAAACGCCTGCCATATAATACCATCAACAAAATTGTTTATAAACACCCCCCCCCCCCAAAAAGGTCTGGATAGTGAATACAGTATTGTAGTACCTGGAGATAGCATAACAGAAGAGGAAGAACTGGAGGGGGAAAAAAAATACAAAGACCTGCAAATATCAGTAGAACGACAGTGGTAAGAGAAAACAATGATAGTACCAATAGCAATAGATCCTTTGGTTGCAACGCCAAAATAACTGAAGCACTACTTGAATACCATTGGCACTGATAAAATCACCATCACTCAATTACAAACAGCAGCTTTGCTCGGAACAGTTTACATCCTGCAGTGATATCTTTAACAACATGAAACAACAAATTCTGCCCATCCCAGATCCTTGAGAAGACTCAATAAGTTTGGATAAAGATGCCAAATCCAGGCTAAACACCTGGCTGATGTGCAACCAACCATAATAATATTTTTATTATGATCCCATTCCCATTGATTTTGAAGAAAACAAATCTTGGCTACCACACTGGGGAAAAAAAAGCTACCAAAATCTCACACTTGCTGTATATGGATGAAACTTTATGGTAGATCAGAAATTGAAATCCAGTTATGGGCAAACACTGTAAAACCTTTTTAGCACAGATATAGCAATGGAATTTGGGCTAGAGAAAAGTATACAATAGTAATAAAGTGGGGTAAAATCGTGAATAGTAATAGAACTGACATGGCAAAAAAGCCAAAGCACCAGGAGCCATCAGGATGAAGTCTATAATTATTTTACTGTTAGACAACATCAATCATAGATAAGTTAAAAAGGTGCTTAGTAAAGAATACGTACGAAGAGTAAGAAAAGTGCTAAAGATAAAATTAAATGATAGAAACACCATCAGTTATCAACACGTGTGATACAATACCCTGCCGGAATTATTAACTGGACCCAAGATGAAATGGACAGTTTAGATCAAAAAAGAAAAAAGCGAATGATTAATCACTATGTAGTACATCCCTGTAGTGATATTGATAGATTATACCTGCTTTGCAGAAAGGAGACAAAGGTTTACTTCGAGTCAAACAAACTGTTGAAGAAGAAAAGTATATATTGGCGGATTACTCACGAGGCAGCCAAGAATAAGCACTGATGTAAGTTAAAAATTGGAACTTACTGAATGTGCAGGGAACAAAACATGAATATTGAAATAATGTAATAAAAACAAGAACAGAATGCTGGCAAGCAAAAGCATTACATGGTAAATTTCTACAAAAAGATCAAGGGGAAAGCCTGATAAAGCCTGGCAATGGGTTACAATTGGAACATTAAAAAAAAGAAAATGAAGGCTTAATTTTGGCAAGCTATTTGAACTAACGCAGTCAAGGCCAGAACTGAAAAATCATCAAATGATTCAAAGAGCAGATTCTGCAAAGAAGAAGAAACAGTAGATCAGATTGTGCAAGAAGATCACACAAATGGATGATACGTATTATTAGTGAACAATGATGGTGTAAAAATGATCATGTGCTAGTAATGAAAAATTGGTGGGAACGTTTAGTGGAAAAAGTAGTTGAAAGTTAGCAGGGGAAAATACTGTGGGGTTTCTGAATCCAGTCTGATAATGTCTTGAATTGCAACATATCAGAGTTCACTGTCCTTGAAAAGAAGAAAGTGTGGATAATTGATGTGACAATTGATGTGTAGGATAGAAAACACAGAATTGGAGAAGATAATGAAGACCTGAAAACTGAAATTGAAGGATTATGGCATAAAGCAGTCCCAGTAGTTATTGGTACACTGGGAGCCATACCAAAATTTTTTGAACTGCACTTAGAAAATCTGCACATTGACAAAATTTCCATGTGTCAATTGCAAAAGACCACCCTGCTCAGATCCACACATATACAACACCAATACATTACAATATCCTAGATTTTTGGGAATCTAGGATTTTTGATGTATGCGAATGCCAACCCAGCTAAAAACTGGCACTTGTGCCTCCACATTGTTGTGAACAGATAATAACACACTTGTATGTCACCCTAGTCTTAACAACTCTGAGCAGCTAGTGTTAAAGTGGTGCTTTCCACCTTTTCCCAGTATATGCCTGCTATATGTTCAGTTTGTAGCACTTTGGCAGTGACTGCGGTGATGATAGTGATCATTTGGTGCTGCTGTGGGCATGTCCCCTCTCCTCTGGTTGCGGGCAACTTCCTTCCATGGGCACTTTGACTTGACGGCATGTGAGATCAGGCAAATGTGAAACCAGATTGGGGCTTATTTACTCCTATAGGTAATGGAACTGACTCTACAGCAGGCCCAGTAGAGTAGCATGGGCTTAACTGGGGAATGTTACCCACTGAGAGCTTCCAGTTTTTAGAACAAAGCAACAAGACATGGGGTATTAGTGAGAGCCACAGAGGGAGCAAGTGTACGAAGGTGGGAATGACCTTGGGAGACAGGAGTGAAAGCTGCAGACTGAATAACCAGGATGCAAAAGATATCTCAGCCCATAGAAGGAGGCAGGTAGAAAGAGTTTCAGAAGGGACTGTCCCTACTTTTCTTAAGAGTTCAAGATGAGTGAGAAACTCATTCAGTCTTGCAATACTCTGTTAATATAAACTCTGTTAATATAAACTGTGTTAATATAAACTCTGTTAATATGAACTAGAGTGTCTGGGCTACCTGGTCTGTCCCCATAATTGGATTTTTTAGAGGGGTTATTGATTTTATATTTTAATCTGTATGTTGGGCTATAATTTAGTTTATTTAATTTTAAATTTTGTATTGTTTGTTTTTAATTGCTCCCGAGTCCCTCGGGAGAAGGGCAGTATATAAATTGGGAAAATAAATAAATAAATAAATAAATAAATAAATAAATAAATAAATAAAGAAAGAAAGAAAGAAAGACCTCACTGGACCAACAAGAGCAAGACAGAGGAGCAAGAGATGAGTCAGAGCAAGCAATGCGGAAATCAGTAAAGCAGGGGCCAGGGCAGGCACTAGAGCCAGTGAGGAGCAACAATGGAACAAATGATAGAGCAGATAACAAAAGAGGTGATACACAGGGGTGGGATTCCACCAGTTTAACAACCGGTTCAGTGACCATGCACTATTTGTGCATGTTCCAGTTGGAAATAGCAATCCCAGTAAGGAAAAACAGCTGAGGGGTGGCAATGCATACTGCCGTACTGACCAGCTGGGTTTCAAACAAGGGGAATAAAGGACAGAATAATCAACGGAACTACCAGTTTGCCTGAACCGGTGCATACCGGCTGAATCCCACCCCTGGTGATACAACAGATGATGGAGCGGGTGCCACAGCAGATGATGACATGGATGAAAATAGGGATGATGACAGAGCAGACCCCCAGAGCAGCTGATGATATAGTGTAGGATAGAACTACCAATGGAGCCAGAAATGGAGCAGATGGAGACAGGTGAAAGAATGAGAAGGTAATGGTGACAAAATGGGTCACTTACTGAATGTTGAAATGATCTGGTGTGTGGATATGAGTGAATGGTAGTTTCCTGGTGGAAAGCATATCCACCCACTTCCCCCACAGATCAGGTTCCAGCTGATGACCTCCTATTAATGGATAATGGATAATTACCCCACCAGTAGGAATTCTATCCATCACTTCCCTAACTTGCCAAGAGGACAGCCACACTTACTGGCCTGTTACTGATGCAAAATAGAAATAATGGATGGAGGAAAGTTGTGACTGTTTCTTCTGCTCTTCTAGTAGGTGCGGGACCAAAGCTTTTACCAATTGTAACTTATAAAATCATAATTGCCACCCTATCACCTGCTGTGCATCTTTAGAACGACATCTTCATAAGTGCTGGAAACTCCAAAACATTCCTTTTACAGTCATCCCTCACCCTACGAATTTAATCCGTTCCGAATGCATTTTTGGAAGTAGAAAAATTCAGAAGTCGAAAAAGTGGCTTCCCATAGAGATGCATTGGGAACGGATTAATTCATTCCAGAGCCTGGGAAAAAGACCCAGACTCCCAATTTTTTGTGGAAACCTCTTTATGAGGTGCACTTTAAAGGCATGCAAAGTGCACCTCAAAATTAGGTTTCCACAAAAGAAAATAATAATTAAAAAAGATCTTTTTCAGCCGTTCGGGACCATTTCGTAAGTCGAGGAAACCGCGGCTGTCATTCGGAAGTCGGGGAAGCCGCGGCTAAAAGTGCCAGAGGTTTCCCCGTTTGTAGGCCGAAATCTTCGCAAGTCGGGGTGTTCGTAGGTCGAGGGATGACTGTAGTTTATTTGATGACATGAAAGAGATTCTTAATCTTTAATAAGAGTATTCTCAAATATCTGATGGCTGGGAAGGAATGTCAATATATTTACACTCCATGTTCTGCAAAATTAAATATCTTGTTTTTAAAAACATATCTTGCTTTTAAAAACATGCTTTGTCCAATTAGAAGCTTTTCATTTCAGGCACTGTCTGAAGCACAGCTATGCAGAGAATGCTGAGTAAAGAGCAACAACCACCATTCCATTCATTGTTATTCTCTTTACTCTGGGCCTCAGTATTAAACCTCAAAGACATTCAGGCATCATTAAGTCAGTGCAGTGGAACCTCGGGTTGCAATTGCTTCAGTTCACCACTAATTTGGGTTCCGACCCGAAAATCCAGCCGAGTTTTAGAACGGTTTCCGATCCAAAACTCGGCTTGTGAACAAGAAATGAGCAGAGGCATCACTTCGGGCTGCGAATATTTCAGGCTGCGAATGCAATCCCGGAACGGATTGCATTTGCAACCCGAGGTTCCACTGTACTAACAACCTGAGGTTCCACTGTATTAGTCAGCACCATGGCTCATTTATTGTGTGATGTTGGAGTGCCTGATTTTTAAAGTTTAAAAACGGGAGAGTTGATGGCTTCAGTGTAAGTGGATCAGCAGAAAGTTTTGGGTCTCATACCGGATTGCGTCTCACAAGAAAAAAAGGCAGTCTACAGGCAATTTTGTACAAGGAATGTTGAGAAGAGGGTAAAACTACAGTGCATCCTAGTGACTAGACCCATGACATCTCCCACAAAACTCCCCATTCTGAATCACCAATATTAGGACAAGCTTGTCTTTTACAATGCATATCAAGATGGGCAAAGCTAAAGTTGAAGCTGTTGGAAGGACTTCAAGTTCCAGGATGGCATTGAAGGTTAATTATTGGCCAGATGGTTGGGTCTTCCTTCTGAAATCTCTCCTTCTCTAAATTAGAGGAGAGATTAGTAGCAAATCTTTGGGGGTGGGGAAAGATTTTGAACCAAGGCTGCTCAGCCAATAGCAACAGAATGTTTGGCAGAAAACAATGCAAGTTATAGTTGGCAGAAAGGAGCAATGAACACTTCTGACAAGTTGATCACAACCGATGTGCCTATACAAATCAAGCTACATTTAGAAGTGAGGGAAGAAAATGCTAAAATCAAACATAAGGAACAAACTAAAAAGCACTGAACCTGAAAAAGAAAAGAATATATATTGTGAAACAACCAATTAAAATTAGGCACCCAAGGAAGAAATGAAATCTACTGTAAAGAGGTGCATTTGCTGTCTAATTGTGGGTGGATGGAATTTATTCATTTATTTGCAATATTTATGGTCTACTCCAATCAATAGGGAGTAACTCTGGTTCATGGAAAGAAGAACAAAGAAATAGAAATATAATATTCGGTTTTCGATGGAATTCTCTGACCCTAGGAAAGAAAATAGATATTTCTATAACACTGAAAAACAAAATAGATGGTCCTTTTTCTTGTGTTAAATGACCCTCCAGATTCAACCAGGACTCAGAAAGAGGATCAAAGGAAAGATCAGATTCCCCCATTGATTGAATACCTCTCATGGATAAATGAGAGCTAGGATACCTATTGTCTCAGAGTCTTACTTGGTTGGGGGTGTTACTTGGAACCCTGACACATATTTTATTTACAAATATTGTATTTTTAAGATTCTATAACCCAACTCCTTGCTCTTTGCAGTTCACTATGAAAATCTTGCTTTTTTGGTAATGCTCCTGCCAGAATTACAAAAAATTCCAGTTAACAATCAGAAATACCATTTGACACCCTATGGCTTAAAGTACATTAAGGACTAAACTCCTGCTGAAACAGGACAGCTAGTAGTCCTGTATTTCTGAGTGTTTCACTACTCAGAAAGCTTGTTAATCTGGCCCACACCCCATGTACCTCCCGAAACAGGCCTTCTCTTAATGACTGGGCTAGTTGGGCAGATTCGATCCTGGCAAGGCGTTGCCAAACATATTCCAGTGATGTGCAGTAAACAGCTTTGAAGATGATTATCAGCACTTTAATTGGGTCCAGGAGTCTATTGGCAATCAAGGCAGTGACATCAGGATCAGGATTATTCTAACTTGATGGGGCTATCCAGTCAAGAATCTGGTTGCTGTGATTAATGGACAAAAACAGAGCATCATTTTTTTAAAATCTGAGAATCACTTTAAAAGTGTAACAAATACACAGCAAATATAAATTGCTAGCTGATAACCTGGCTTCACCTGGGTATTTATGCTGCAGCCTACAATCCCCAGCATTCTTTGCCCAATTTGCATGCCTTGCCTCTATTGGCTGGAGAGTCTCCTGTTTGCATGCCTTGCCTGGTAACTGTCTGCACATGCTCAGTAGAGCTTGCCAGTGAAATGTCTGTGGGGGTGCCCACTCTGGCACCCTTTTTCAGGAACAAAGACTGGTCCTGACCCACCGCCCCCAGTGCTTGTCTCCCGAGTTCAAAGTAGGTGCCTGTGAAGTTTGGGGCATTTTGGTGCACAGGTGAAAGAGCCTATTGGGGACATACCCACAAACACTGGCACCAAACACTTCTCTTTTATAGAAATAGATACTCATTCATTTTGTTTTGCTAAGTTTTTCAGTGAGGAACATCAAGGTTTCTTTCACAACACACTTTACCTAATTCTCAACCATCCAGGTAGACAAGACAAGAAACAGGAGAGATGACCTAATTCTACTTTAGTGTAAGGCTGCATTAGAAGAAGGTTGCAAACCTAGAAGTATAACTCTCCCGCCATCTCTTTTTCTGCCTCTATATATATTTTATTCTCCAGCCTTAGGCCAGGCATTGAGGTTTTTCTGAAGCCATTTCTGTAGGCCAATTAGTTATTTTTTTCCTTCATAACGATTGCTGAATAAAAGCTATCTCTCTTGGATCCATTTGAGAATATATATACGAGTTGATAAGAAAGCAGTCACCGCAAATCAAGTTTATTTATATTGGTATATGTGGATATTTTTGGAATTTTCATGCATGTGGCTCTTCTTTCATTAACGGTTGAATGGTGTCATAGACTTTAACCACAGCTATTGACATAGAAATTAAAATAATGCAGATAGGATTGTGTATGAGCCCTCTGTTTTTACACAACTTGCTTTTGCATATAGTTGTCTGAGTGCCAAAGAAGATAAACAGAAGATATAAGTAAGCAATATATGATAGACTACAAATCATTGTTCTTGCTCTTCACATCAACAATGCTAACTCTGTTGTTTTATCTGTTTACCTACAAGAAATAATAAAAAAAGAAATGCATTTGTGCAAACATTTCTCATTTTAAAAATATTGTACAATTTCATCCCAAACTAAAAATGTTATAACGTATGTAACATGTAGTATATATGAAGTAAAATATAATTACATAGAATTTATCGTATCTTAATTGTTCATAAAAACTAGACTGAATCTGCATTGAACTTTCTTATTAAGTCAAATACTTTTTTTAAAAAAAGCTGCTTTTAGTGTTACTTGTCAATTTGTCATACATTTGAGTCATGACTTTTGAAAAAGAGTCATCCATTAAAACAAAAAGACATCTTTAGTAATCTTTACAGAGGTAGTCTTAAAATGTCAGATGAGGATTTCCTGGGATTACATTCTTACATGGATGATTGCACAAAATTTAGGTTTTCTTATCTCTCTATTCATAGAGATTAGTCCTTGAAAATCTGAAAATGAGCACGAGATATACACCCATCTCCTCCAAATATTAAAGCAATAAGTTCTAGGGAAAAAGAGTCAACTCAAGAAAGAATTCTAGAGAGATTTTTTTAAAAAATGAAGTGAATGATACAAATGTGCTATTCATAAATATTATGCGAATATTCAAATATTCTAAGAAAACTTGACATCTGCATTGAGCAAGGGCTGATAGTTAACATGGAAAATGTAATGTTTGACAGCCAGTGTTTAATCTACATTTCATATTCTGTGAAAAATATACAGAAGATGCTAATGATTGTTATCCCGATTCAGAAAATATAAAACTGAAACTCAGTTTCCCCCTTAGGGAAGAGTGATAGAAGGGCTAAGATATATATTTTTAGGTTACTTTCCAAAAATAGATATTCAAGAAAGTGCCTGTTAAGTGTATATATATTTCTTTTATTGATGTATTTCAAAATCAAAACAGTTCAGACATCTCTAAAAGGGCAAAATACTTGGAAATCAATTTCTTGAGCAAAATTTCACCTTCAAAATTCAACTTAAGGCTTTAGATTTAAATGTTTGCATTCAAAATGTGAAAAGTCAAGAGGGAGGATTATAATGATACCAAAGGAATGATACATTTCGAAGCTGGATCTGTGTGTTCTGAAAATAGTTCACTTTGCTTCATATCAGTTCACAGACCACGATTAACAGAGTTGGAAGGGACCTTGTAGGTCATCTAGTCCAACCCCCTGCCAAGCAGGACACCCTCTGCTAGGGTTGAACTCACAGCCTCCTGATTGTGAGGTGAGAGTTCTACCCCTAGGCTAAGGTGACCAGACTTCGCCAGGAAGCCGGTGGGACGGTGAGTGGGGAGGGGGGGGGAGATGAGATGATGGCGACGTGCGAC